>JARHVA010000265.1:355000-482500 GCA_037957365.1 Torreya grandis
CTGTTAGTGTTATTTTATACTTTTATGGTTGGATCCCAGTCAACTTTGTGATTATTTAATTATCTTGGAAAAATGTTGATGGTAGGTGATGTTGTTAGTCCCAATCGATGGGTTTAGGAGGTTGAATGTTAAGATTGGCTAAATGATGGATATATTGATTTTGTCAGTCCCGATCGATGGTGTGAGAGATTGAATGTCAAAGTGTATGGTCGGGATGAAAATGTTGTTAAAAGGATTGATGGCGGTATGGTCCTCGTAATGACTATGAATGGATCATGTGTCAAAGTTGTATGAGGCTACCTCAAAAACTAGAAAAGTATCACTAATATATTTACATTGAATTGTAGATGGTTTGTAGCCTACATCATGGGATCCTTTGTTTACGCTTAAATGGATGGGTTATAAGAGTCCCCACTCATGTAGGCCAAGTCATTTGCCTTAGTAGTTCATGCTTTTAATAATTTTTGTTGCTATAGGATATTTGTTGCTTTGTAAATAAGCTATAGAGCTATCCATGTGTAACCAAGAGTGATTATTATTGTTGAGTCCCTCATTTGTGAGGAGGTCAAATCTAAAAAATGATGTGGTACCAAATTGGTATGCTATTGGTGTTCATTTACTGTATAGGATTGGCCTGTCTACATGGAAGCCTCTTTTATGTTTATTTTATACAAGTACCTTTTTTAGGTGAGGCATGTGAGGTTGAGTAATAGATATTTCAATATACAAAGGGAGATTGGGAAAAGGTCTAATTGGTGGTCGGTTGTGTTGGTCAGAAGAGGATTGGTTAAAGATGGGCTCTTGGTAAAAAATGGGCTCTTGGTCAAATATAGGATCTTGGTCAAAGATAGGCTCTTCAATGAAGGAATAATGGATATAATTATTGAATTTCAAGCATTTATTTTTAGAATGACCCTCAATCCTATAAAAATCACAATATTCATTATTTTTATACCAAGTAAGCTTTGGTTGGATCTTATCAAAGGGATTGGTGTGCAGATACACAATCATGTTTGTAATGACTAGTTGATGAAATATTACTTTCAAGGGTTCTTGAAAAGGAGTATACTATCTCTATTTAAATCTTCATTTGGACATGGATAGATTTGATTCTTTGTCAAATGATCATACTTGGTGTGGCAATGGTAGGACATAGTTGGATTTGATGTGGATGTAGAGTCAGAGTGATGCTAGATGTTATGTCACCTATGTGTTGACTAAGCTATCAAACTTGGTCGAGTAGAGTTTAATTTTGAGGTAGGGTTGCTAGAATTGTGTTGCCTTTACTAGTGTGATGGGGGATGTTGTAATCAAGCCTATATCTAGTGGCTAGGAGGTTTGACTTAGATTGGCTAACATGATTTCTAGACGTTGGTTGATTTTGATATGAAATTGTATAATTTTTTATATTTGAAGTGGAGCTTAGGTTTTCAGGATCATAGTCAACAGGAGGTCAGGCATCTATTTCTATAATGTGTAGAAGGACATTGTCCTTATTTGCAAAGAGGTATTGTTCATTATGGGCTCTATCAAGATTGGTTTTGGGTGCCATATGATTTGAATTAAGTTGGATATTAGATTTTTGACTTTGATTTGGTTTGACTCATAATATGACTCAAGATTAGAATTGACTTAAGATTGGATTGACTCAACATGTGAGTTAACTCAAGATTATTTTGAAACTACAAATGTTTTGGAGGATAAGTAGATTATTTTACTAGTTTGATTTGGATAATTTTGATGTGATTGGAGAACATATTTTTGGCTTGAAATCGAGTATTTGATTTTAGTTTGCAAAATAAGTTTTTTTTTTGGATTTTAAACAAAAGAAACTGAATCAATTACTAGTTTGGCATAAGAAGTGTAAAAAAAACATACAATATATAATCAAATTATTCAAATACAATTCAAACAAACCATAAGGGTAAAGGGTTTTTTAGGTAGGGTTTTGGATAGTTTGCAAGCTCTCATGAATAATTACTTGTCTGTTGGATAACATCAACCCAATATTTTAGAGCACTAACTACAGAGGTAGAACCAAACCTATAGCCCACTAAATCAAGTTTCAAAGGTACATCGAGAGTAACTACCTTAGGTGATATGCTCCTTTCAGGTGTACCACAAATCAAATGGGTAAAATGCTTCCTATTGGGTTAAAGTTTCACATACTTATTTAGGGGTGTCCTCTATATACCTTTTTGTATGGTGAGGCCAGTGGAAGAGGGAGATTAACGAGCTACATGAAAGGGTCTAGTCCCTCATGTTCACTCCATCTACAATATTTTAGTAGAGTATTACCAAAAAATCCAACCTTGAGTGTGTTGAATAGGGCCTAGGTATTGGAGGATGAAACCCCTTCACTTCACGGTGTTGGTAAGATGAAGGTTTGCTTTGCCAATAACACCAACTCTTTCCAAGTTTTTATACCCCATTGGAACATGAGGTTGGTCCAAATGTTGAGTGATAAAATCCCAATAGCATAACCCTTAAAGGAAAAAATAAAAAGAGACTATCTCGTTTCTGATTTCTAAGATTACTTTTTACAATAGGAGGAAAGAACATATATGAAATATCTTAGGATATACAAATTATTGATAGGGTTGTTTTTTATTTCCAATATTACCTTTTATATTGCGAGGAAAGAACATACACCACTATTAACAACACAAATAAGATTGCATGAATGAATAAAAAACAAGCAAAATTTACTATAAATTTTTAAAATAAAATGTTAGTAAAGTAATTTAAACAATTGGAATTAAATATAAATTTACAAATAAAATGTTAGTAAAGTAATTATTTTGATTTTTTTTGCACGTTTGACTTGGGTACTACACAAAACTGATAGTTTTGTAAAGAGTGTCTTTAATTGGTAAAAAGCTACAAGTTAGTGAAATTAAAAACAAAACTAGTAAAATAAACTATAAATTAAATATTTTTTCATATATGCATGTGTCTTTTTGATATCTTCAATTTGACATAAATAAGAGGTCAAACGGAGCCCTAAGTCAAAAGTTATGGCCTCTAGAAGATAGCAACTAAAGGTATAAATATGAATTCGATGCTCTGCAGTACAAATTAATCATTAACAATATGAACTCACCACTTAAATATATGAATTTGCCATTGAGAATAGAAATTCACCACTAAAATGTATCAATTCAACATTGACAATACAAATTCACCATTCAATTATACAAATTCGACATTGATAGTACAAATTCATCGTTTAACTGACTAATTTCATTGTTAGGTAAAAAAACACAAAAACATAGAAAATAAAAACACATAAAGGACAAAAATGGCTACCAAAGGAAATTTGAATACGTGCATTACAAGTTTACTAAAATGTTTGATGATTTTGTTGATGAAGAAGATGAATTTACTGAAGATCAAAATGATTTCACTAAAGAGAAAAACATATAAAACAAATTGTCAGGTCGTATGATTCATTGATGTGATGATGATTTTGATTATGTGGGTGATGATTTCATTAGTCTTGATGAAGATTTTGTTAAAGATCAGATGACATCTATAGTTGAGTTAGCTAAAGCTTATTAACATATTCTTGTAATAGCAAGCAGTTTCTACCAAAATAAGGTTATGTCTATTACATAATAAAAAAAGCTTGAAACAAACTCAACATTCCAAAGAGAATGTGTTATAAAAGGATTGGGAATGAGTCCCACTAGGGGTGCCAAAATGTAATACATAAAATTTAGAACTTCAAATCAAGAAACCAACAATGAGAGTTAAATTCATATTCTAAACTTGTCATAAAACCTCAAATAGGGCTATAAGAAAAATAATACACGAATAACTTTCACCTTAGCAAATGATGAAGATCTTCTTCCTTTGATGACTTGGATGTGCTCTTGCAAATTAGTATGTTGTTGTTCGAATTGAATTTTTAAATGCAAGGGAAATTCAACAAGGTAGTGGTAGTGGATGTTTATTCTCAAAAGGATGCACAAATAAATTTCTATAGCAATTTGATAGCTTGACGATTGATTCCCCTAATGGAGGAGAGGACATGAATTTATAGGTTTGGTGAATGAGAATGGATGGTCAGATTTATTTTAGAATTATTAAATGATTTGATTTTTGGACTGTTAGATTTGATTCCTCATTCAAGTGGAGAAAACCAATTATCAAACGTTTGAGAAATGTGGGGAAGTTAGTTGGGTGGTTGAAAGATTCTTATAAATGAGTCAACGTAGTTTAATAACTCATTATGGTAGTTACATGTCTTAAGGAGGTGGTTGGATGAATTAGAACTTGGGTGAGAGAATGGAGGAAATGGCTAGGTGACTCAATTTATTAGTCAAGAAAAATGAGGAAGTGGTTGGTGACTCAATTTTTTAGATTTCAACTAGTTTTTATTAATTATTTGTCAAATCATGTGTGCATGATTAATTATAAATGGATTAGTAAATTAACATTGGTTAATTAACTATTTGATTCTGGGAAAGAAAATGATGTTAGTGGACTAGGATAAAATCCATATTGTGAATGACGGTCGAGTTAGTAAATAATAATGGTGATGATGTCGATGTTAAGTGAAGTTAATCATGACACTAATGTGGTAGAATCTAGGTGTCTACATATACCACTTGGGCACATGTTGAATAATGGGTGGTGGTGTTAGAGGTCATGGTTGACCATATCATTTACACTACCACTATTACCATTTGATAAATTTACATGTCTGATGCATGTATTAGGTGCCTGTGTAGAAGGTGGACTAATATTAATTTTTTCATCAAACACTACATCCTTGTTTATAAGCACCTTCCTAGTTTATGGATCAAGGAGCCCATATGCCTTCAACTCTCTATTGTATCCCATAAAAATTTAATAATAGTGTTCTTATCCAATTTATTTCTTTTATTTTGTCGGTACATGCATGTATGCCTTGCAACCAAAAAATTAAAGATGAGATACTTTCAATCTCTTCCCATTTTAAGCTTCCTTTTGGTATAATTTAATCAAGGGCTCTAGTGGGTGACTTGTTTAACGAGTAGACCACTATGTAATATGCTTCTACCCAATATGAACAAGGTATTTGTGCATCCTCAACCATGTTACAATACACACACACACACACACACACACACACACACACACACACACACACACACACACACACACACACACACACACACACAATGACATGATTACATCATTCTGCAATCCCATATTGTTATGGTGTATATGGAGTAGTGGAGTGCCTTAATTTGACGATCGGTTTAATTTTCAATAATGGCCTTAAATTATTTGAAGGCTCAAAAATCATAATCCTTAGTGTTCAAAAGGTATAGACACATTTCACATGAGTAATCATCAAAGGCTTAGAAATCATAATCCTTAGCATTTAAAAGGTATAGACATATTTTCCATGAGTAATCATCAACAAAGAGTTGAAACTATTTGTATCCTTTGGTATTGTAAATCATGTGTCCACATAGATTGGTGTGCACCAAGTCCAATGGATCAAGAGCTCGATATTTTTTTTTTCTAAAAGGATATCTTCATCATTTTCTAGATTAACAACTAAAATAAATATTAGTATTATATTCAAGTGTGAGAAGTCCTATAACCATTTGTTGTTTACTTAATTATAAAAGATACCCATAACTCATGTGATTGTGTCCGCAATGCCACAAACTTTATATGTTTATAGCCTTTGAAATAAGGGCTTGATCGTATTTATGAACCACATTAATTTGGAACATTTTTCCTTTTCCATAAGCTTGAGCCACACTTTTAGAGCCTCTAGATTTGTTTTTAATGAGACAAAATTTCTGACCATCTTCCTAATCGAATCCATTCTTCACGTTGTGATCGAGCAGTTGGTTTATAAACAATAAGTTCTTAGTGAGTCCTAGAACATACAAAATATATGTAATTGTGTAGGTATTAATGCCAGGATTTTGAGAGATGCCAAAATGGCCTTGAACTATGTACTATGTATCATCACCAAAAGAGACATTGTCTCGTGATGTAGTTGAAATCAAGTTGGAGAACCAATCCTACGTACCGGTCATGTAACTTTTGGCGATGGAATACACATACTAGACTAAATTGAGAGAAGTGAAGTCCTCATGTGTCTTAGTGTCAAATTGATTATCCTCATTTGAATAATCATTTGATTCTATAACATACCCATATTGTTATGATTTGGAAGATATCTTTTTCTACTGGCATTTGGATAGGTGTTGTTTCTTCTATGCTTATGGTGAATTATTTGAATTGGGCTTCCTACTAGATGAGCCATATGTGAATGCATTGTACCAGTATTTTTTCAATTCATGTCCTATCTTATCATAAATGAGGCAAAAATTTTAGGAATCATATTTTTTCCCCTAGTAATTTTATTGATTGTTATACATAGGGGATCATTTGGAACCTTTCATGGGTTTATTCCCCTTCTAATGCAACATAAGTGCATGTTCCTCATTTACTTCATCTGCATTTTGCATGGCTTATTCTTATTGCAACATGTTAACCAACATCTCAATCTTGGTTTATGATTTGTGACATTTAGAGTAGTCACAAAAATTATGTATGTAGGGGAACACTCTAAGGAAAATTGGAACTAAAGAGTTATTTGTCATTGTCTCGCCCAATGATATAAGTGAGGCTCAAAAAGTTACAACATGTCATAATAAAAATTCAAAAACTTCCTCTTTTCTCAATTTGAGATAATGTAGTTGGCTTTGTAGATGCATAATCTTGATTTTATTCCTCACCTTGTAAATAGTCTTGATCTTGTCAATGGCATCCTTGGTTGTAGTGACATTGTGTATATAAGGTTTTACATTATCTGAGACTCTAAACATGATGGTTATCATTGAATTTTGATTGGATTTGGAAAATTTATCTTACTGAATAATGCCAATGTCATATCAGGTCAATGTACCATCAATAATTGGTTATATGTCTTGAAAATATTTGTAGCTTAGTTTTCCATGTTGCATAATTGTCACTATGAAGAAATTGAGTGTTTGGTAGAACAAATCTCAGTCCATTTCAAACCATTGTGAACAAGTTAATAAAATGATATGCATAGGTTCCTTATCTCTCGATATATATTCCCTTTTTCTATATATTGTTAGTTCGATACACTAAGCCTCTCAACATACATGCCCTTATTATATACCCTTTAGTATGTGGAATAAGCTCATCCTTTTAATATACTTAGTTGTACGTGGAATAAACATTTATGTACATGAGATCAGAGTGGTACACAATACCAAGAGAGTAGGTGAAATTGATTCATCGGATCAATGGCACATACTTAGTTGAAATCCTTCTATGTGTGTGTAACTTCCCTTTATACTTAGATAATCCAACTTTTATTATTTACATCAAATGATTATGGTGAATCGATAATAGAGGGATGGGTGAAATGAACAATATAAACCTTATTAATCCCCAAGTATTTATAGGGATTAGGCTCAAACGTCATTAGTGCAACTATATTAGGTTGTGGATGTAGTAGATCAAATGCAACAACATTATTCATAAATGCAATGCAAAGGTATAACTAATACCAAACATTGATATTGTTGACATTTGATAAATTCATTTTGCTACTTTATTGTTTTGATTTTTGTTGGAAAATATAATTTTTTAACAATGCTTTTGTGCAAAATAAAATTTGAAAAATATATAATTTCATTAGAAGAGAGAAAAAATAACCCCCCTACATTTACAATTTATATAAAAAAATAACTCACTCTATTCCGATTTCGAGAAATAATTGACTCCATTTTGATGTAATAAAATTCCCTCTTTTGATTATTCATCACTACTATATAAAATACCCACCACTTAAAAAAAGTCTACCACTTTATAAAAAAACATCACCACTTTTACTCAATGGGGCTTGAACCCTAGACCCCTTAGTTAGAAAGTTTTTACTACAACATCATTTCCAATTGGGTTGTGAAGATCTTCAAACACATCTAATCATAAAATGATATTTAATCATGTAAAAAAGTGGCATTTTTAAAATGAAAAACATAACATGGTAAATTTGTGAGTTATTTTTTGGTTTTTATGCAAAACCATTGGTGGAGTACAACTCATGTCATCTCTCATATTGAACCTCATTTTCACTACCTCCAATCCTTTGATTTGGGAGGTCGACTTGCCATACCATTTTTTGGCCAAAAGCTTTCATATATAATTATGGATTCAGTCCTTAAAAGGCTTGATCAAGTCTTTGGAACTTTTGAAAAGGTGTCAAAGCAAAAAAAGGGGTATGTATTATTAAGGTCGAAGATGGTGAATTTTGATCTAGTTAAGATTGTGAATTCTGCTGAGGTACAGAGTGTTGTGAGGCCCATCAAGAAAGAGATTACAAGGAAATTGCTTAAGAAGAACCCACTAAAGAATCTTGGGGATCCTTTATCTTCTTATCCATATTTTCTTCTCGAGCCTTAACACACTACCACGAAAGCCATCCTCCTTGTCATCTTCACTTAATCCTAGGATAAGGCATTCAAGGTAGTAGACATACTTACTCTTATTCCATAAAGAATCCAACAAAAATATTTCTAAAGAGCTCTTAAGGAGTGTGTATCTAGTCTTGCTTTGGAGAAGATGATCAAATATGTTAAACATGAATTGTTGATAAAGGAAGTACAAAGATTAAAACTTTTGTACCAACAATAGAAATTCTAGTAACACTCTTCATTATCGCTCTGACACCAAATGTTGGTAGAGCAAAGTTCGAACAAAAGAATCAGTTCATTTTACTAACTATCCAACAAGATCAAAGTTACATATAAAATAAAACAAAATAGTGACATTAAATTCTAAGAACTTATGAAATTTAAAACCAACAAAAAACTAAAAAAACTACCTACTTGTTAGAGGAACAAAAACATTATATTTCATTGCATGTCTTTATCAACTTTGAGTTAAATTACACTAGTTACTACATATCATGCATGTACCTATATCTTATATATGTCACATGTATATCCTAATTATGATTATTACATGGTTGCATTAATTTTTTGTATGGATGATTGTTTATGTGTGTATGTGTTTGCTTGTTTGTGTGTCATTGTCATGTGATGATGCTTAAGTTATTTAATGCAACTTTGATTAGTGATTTCTTAACTTGGTTTAGTTATTTCTTAATTTTTCTTTGGATTCAATGATAGGTTTAAATAATTTATTTATATATCAATACATTAGCAGCAGTGGACCAAAAACTACATTCAAAAGTATTCAACATTTTAAACAAGGTCCTAAGAAGTAAATGTAATATTATATAGTTAGATTTAGTTATCATTCTCATTGATTTATCAACCAGGTGATCTAAGAGGATTTGGGTCATTAGATCTTACCAAAGTTCATCATTATTTTCTTTCTATCCTCATGCTAACATGAAAAGTTCTCACAGCTAGTTTAGCACCCACATGCCAGTCCACAAGTTATAACTCTTCTTCAACATTACCGTATAGCTCCTACACTATCAACATTGTAGAATGTAGTCTATTAGTAATGTTAGTTGATGTTTTCACCACACTCATTGGTTATGAAGTGGTTTATACCAATATTTTGACGGTTTATCCAACCCTTCATCTTTCTTCTATATATATTAATGTACATTTATATATCAGTTATAGTAAAAAATATATACAATAATGATTTCAAGGAGTCCCTAGACACCATACATCTGGTCTCTCACATATTATACATAAATTAACATATTAAAACATTATTATTATAGTTATACATTGATTTTCAATTATAGTCTCTATTTTCCTTGGTTATTTAAATTATGAATGTCTAAACATTCATCATTCATAAATTGCTTCCCTACACAACCCCGTTAAACTAATTTAGGTAGGTTTTCCACCAATTCTCCTTTTGCGCCATAGTTTAATGTTATTAGAGATTAAACACTTCATATCATTGTTTAGTGGTATAATGGTGTATTTAAGCTTCACCTCCATTTGTTTGTATGCCCATTCATATGAGATATGAATACAAGAAGTTAGGGTTTGAGATTCATGACCCTTCATCATACCTCCTTTCATGTCCTCATATAGGAGACAAACCTTCAATGCCAACATAAGAAATGTTCTAGAAAATGATAGAGGATGCATTGGAATGAAACCATGAATAATTACAAGAACTCCATGCATGTGGATAAGCATTCATTTTTTTAATAATTTATCCTTACTTCTCAAGCAATAGACTTCATCTAAAATCTATCATTCACATCAACCATTTGGTGGTCACATGTCATACAAGGTCAAGTCAATATGTAAATCCATGTTCTTGAAATAAAATAGATGATTATTCCCTAGATAACTAGCTTATCCTACATTTTTCATATTATGCAATTAATCAATTCTCTATCCATGAAAATATGACATTCACTCTTGAAATAAGCTTAATATCCTATTAGGAAATAGATAACCAATACATCAAGTTCTCCTAGTTGCGCCAAGGTAAGGATCAATTAGTTATGGTGAACACAAATACCTTTCATACTTTACTGTCCAAATTAAGAATTTAGGATTAAAAAAAAAACCTTTTTGTAAGTATATGTCTAGATTAAGACCCCATATCCAATTAAACATCAATTTCTTATATATATATTCAATTGGATAAGCCTACCGATTTACTTGCAAGTTTGGAGCAAAGGTTAAGGCCAAGACTAAGATAAATCACTCTAAGTTCTAGGTCAAATGATACTTGAAGTCTTCTGAATGGAGTTATAGACCATGAAACAACTCCAAACACTCTATACAAAATAAACAACAATCTTAAAATGACCATAACAAGTAATTTAATGTTGATAAGTGGTGTTGAATTCATAACTCTAATAGTCATTCCAATAAGGAGTGTCGCACTAAGAATAATTTTCTTCCACAACTTGAAGAAATGGGTACAAATACTACAACATTATACAAGGGTAAGTAAAACATGGAATTTTATCTTAGTACCATGGTGGGTATTACAACATCTATACTTCCACTTTAGAACCAAAGGAAGCAAGACCATTATTTCATTCTCAAATGTGGATTAATGATCAACCAATAAACTTCATCCTTGACAGTGAAAGTCAAAATAACTTGATTACTGTTGAAACATTTCTCAAATTTAATTTTCCTCTGACACCTCACTCATAACCATACTCCATTTGATGGTTAACTTTTGGATATGAGAATCATGTCACTTAGTAGTCTAAATTGGTGTACAACATCGAGCCTTTCCAAGATATCCATTATTTTGTCACTCCATTAGAGGTATGTGATCTTTTAGTTGGGTAGTCATATCTTTGACATCAACATGTAATTTATGGGTCAAATCTTAGAAATGTTGTCATAGATGTTGGTGATAAGATATATTGCATACCAAAAGTAGTTGCTAAGTTATCAGTCATTAGCACCAAGTAATGTAAGAAACTTGTCACTTATAGTAAAAGGTTTGTGCTTTCAATGGTGATATATGTACGTAATAACATCCTTTCAAAACAAATTCATACCACATTTCCTTTAAGAGCAACAAATTTATTATAGTTGGATCATAAATTGGAAGAATACAAGGATCTCTTTTAGCCAGCAAAGGAAGTGCCTACACATTGTGTGGTGAAGCAAATTATTGATCTGATTCCTAGACTACCTCTACCTAATGGATATGTATACCATAGAGAGGAGATAAAGGTTTAGAACTATGAACTTATGGATAAAGGGCATTTAAGGCCTAGATCATCACCTTATCGCAACCCAATTGTGCTTACACCAAATAGGGATGGCACATGGAGGTTATTCATCAATTATATATCTCTCAATAAAGTCATAGTAAAGAAAGTCTATCCTTTTCCAAGGATTAACAACTTGTTGGACCAACTATGTTGTGTGAATTTCTTCACAAACATTGATCTTAAGTTTGGATATCATCATATTCCTGTTGATCTTACATACATTTACAAAATAATATTCAAGTTTTAAGAAGGTTTGTTTGACTGGTTATTCATGTCCTTCAAGTTAATTAATGCTCTAAAGAAATTCATGTTTATGACAAATAACATATTTAGGCCACTCACTACTTCATTTGTTATAATCAATCTTGAAAACATTCTAATCTTTAGTAAAACATGGGATAAACATTTGCACCATATAAATCAAGTTCTTAACACTATATGAAATCTTAAGTTGTACACAAACATGGAAAAATGTTAATTTTCCATGCATGAGGTACATTATCTAAGATACATTTTCAACACATAAGGAGTGCATATGAACTTGGCCAAGGCTCAAGTCATCCAGGATTAGCCAAAACTGAAGGATATCATTGATATATGTAACTTCTTAGGATTATAAAACATTTATAGCATATTTGTATTTGTTTTTTCTCACGTGACTTTGCTTTTAAACCAAAATTACCAAAGGTGGCAGAAAATCTAAATCTATTTAGTTAGTGATTTAACTATTTTGGGACTAATGTAAAACCCTGAGGAGATAAAAGGGTTGAGTATGTAAATTAGAGAATAAATTAGTACATTGCCAATAGCAAGTGATTTGTACAATAATTGATTTATTTGCTTAGCATATAAATAGTAATGAATTGAAAAGACTGTACTTAGCTAGAAAATATGACTAAAACAGATAAGTGGTAGGATGGAAAGTGATGTAGAAGTAGGGTAGAGTGTCATTATTGGATAGCATATGCCAAAAACCTCTTTAGATAGTAACACAACCCTCTTTGCTAGTAGTGCACTATGTTACTGACCTTTTGTGCTGCATTATTGACCCTGTGTAAATGAAGCAGTGAAATTTGGGGCAGACCTTTGCTCTATTTTGGGAAGCCTGTACCTACATGACACATACCTAGATCATCATTTGTGCTTTGTTTTGATTGATTTCACTATATAACCCTAAGCATCCATGCTTGTTAGGGTTTTGATGAACACAAGTGTAAGAAGAGTGGTATTAGAATGGTAGGTTGGACATGACCTCAACACCCCATGCATTGAGCATTGCCTACATACCACTGCCTTGAAAGAGGATTAAGCCCAATGTAGTTTTCCAATCTAAGGTTTGTGCAAGTGAGAATGATGTTAGTATGTCTAAGTATGAATGTCATTTTGAAATATTTAAGTGTGACTTAAAACTAGAAATCTGAGTAAAATAAATATTTGGCCTGCTATAGATGTATGTATGCAAAAATAGGGTAAATAGGGATTAATAACATTAATTTCCATAACTATTTATGAGTTTGTTCATGAGAATTTCCATCTCAAGGATAAATGAATGAGAGTGGTCTTTATATAGTGTTATGATGCTTATAGAGACATGAAATGAGAATAGGCTGACCCTAAGATGTTTTAAGAAGTGAAAATATATCATTTAGGGGCTATAGAATCTAAAGGTCAATAACACTACCCTCTTTACCAATAGTACATTATGCTATAGACTAAAGGGGTCACACTATTGTCCAGGTGGCTGACACGTGTGAAAAAGAATCTAAGATGCTTAAGTGATAGCTTATTGTGGCTCTTGGTATATCTAGGCAAGGAATAGACACACATTAAAGCTTGAAAGGATCAAAAGAGGCCCTAATATAGGTCTAAGGCTAAACTAAGTATAGGGTGGTCTAAACTAACACTAATTGCATGAAATGACATTTTATGACTACATCTACCCCCCCCCCCCTTATTCAAGAAATGCAACAAAGTGAAATGACTAAGATAAAGAAAAGAGAAATGTACCTGGACTTACCTATGAGGCAAATCCTGTGAATGTGGGTCTGAGTCTATGAACTATGTTCCATTACGTGTCCTATAAATGAAACATATATGAATCAATCCTTACTTTAAAAAATATTGAAAATAAAGATAAAACCAAGCAAAAATATGTGAGAGAAGAAATGAATTAATACACCTTGCTGGGTACATGAACCAATGCAAAAACTTGGTGAAATCCTAGTGTGTGTTTGTAGATGGTGATCAAATGTTGAATATCTTGGACTGGGTTGATGGCTTTCTCAATCCCCACATGTGGGTGGCTCAATAACTCAAGTTAGCCTTGACTCCATCATTACCCACCCCTGTTTGGCGGATCATAGTCTATGAATGACTTAGATTTGGACTAATGACTTGTCCGACCCTCTTATGTAGATGGCTCAAGAACTGAAGTAGGCCATGATTCCATCATTACCTACCCATGTGTAGTGTATGAATCTAGAATTTAAAATGTGTGATTTAACTAAAATTATGTAAGATGGCTCTGAGCCACATGAAAACATTGAAATGTAAAATGACTTAGGGCCACTTAGAAATGTATAATGGTTCTGGGCCACTCGATAATGATAATTATTGTAGACAAAATGAGGCATCAATCTAGTGTAATCCTGGTGAAAAATTGGTGCATATGATGTCTGGAGTATACAATATGGAGAATTACATGGATTTGTCATTCCATTGATAAAATTGGTGCAAACTGAGCATATGGAAACAATATACCTTTCTAATATCTGTTCATATGGATTATGGACTGAGTCATAATAATCTATGTATCTGCATATCTGAAACTAAAATGGGAATGATCATGTCATGCATGATGCCCCCAATCTAAGCAAACCTGTGTGATCGTATGTAAAAACTTAGCATATATTTAGAATATCTAATAATATGTGACTAAGACTATGAAAATATGAACCATACTTACTACACTTTTCTGACAATCATAAAATTTTATATGTTTGATGCTACTGGTGAATAGCATGGTGGTTGGACTATAGCGCATTGCACTTCTATAAGTGTATTGTGTTATTGTCCAAAAGTGTTGTTTCTGAGGGAAATTGAGACTAATCTATGTGTGACTATGTTTCACTACATTTTCCTGAGTCTAAGCTCTATAATCTATGTTTGTATGCTAAACACTATGTTTTGAGTGTACTAGGATGGCTTGATCTCTATGACAAACACTTATGAATGCCCCTCTTTTGAGGGGAGTTGTTTAACACCTATAATAGTCATCCTTAAAAGAAAAGCTATGCATCATGTGTGTTAGAATTAAAATATATGATATCTACATGATAAACTAATATAATGTAAGTGCATTACATCGAAATTTAAAAGAGATTGAGCATAAATTGGCAATGTATGATGTATATTAAATCTAGTATTCACAATGTTGTCAAGATAGATATAATAATGTAAGCATGTATATGAACAATAAATCTAAATATAATCTAAGTTACTTAGGGGGATACGACATGATCTCTATCAAGGCACCTAAGAAGGAAGGGGAGATGCATGAGGTCGCTCATGGCATCATAAATTAGATGTGAATGCAACATGCAAGAGACAAATGTCATGGCCATGACGCATACATGAAATTGTACATACAAACACATGAAGCACATAAAATAGGCCAAGGGGCCATAATACAAGGGACATGTCACTAAGTCTAAGAAATAAATACATACAAGGTCATATTCAAATGTCCACATACACAAAGAGAAAGTAAGGTTGGATTAGAGTCACATAGAAGGACATGTTCAAATGTCTACATACACAATCAAGAAGCACACACAAAGATATGGGCACATGTCTAAAGCATACACATAATGAAAGGAATTGGTTTAGAACCAAAGAACAATGGCATATTCAAATGCCCTCGAGTATATATAGAAGCAAAGAGTCACAATCAAATCTAAACTAGTAAAACTATAAATGAAAGTATGCATAAACATGTGGTACAAATTTGTATAAGAGCAAAGATGTACATAAGCTGAGTCTATAGTAGTAGTAGTCAATAAAAAATCAATGTAGTATAAGATGATCAATATTTAGATATAATCAATGCTAAATTAGTGATATGGAGTATAGAAAGATGTAACGTGTCCAACCAAAGTTGCATATGATGCCCCCAATGGACTAGTATAGAAATCTTGAATTGATGTATGTGTATGTGCCCTTGATTGGTAGATAGTAGTAAATCTAGATATGTGTAGAAGATCAAATTATTGTAGTAATATATGAACATTTGAAGGGATCAAGTGAAGTATCTATGTATGATAAAACTGATTATATTAACAGAGATAGCGTATGTAGTACCTGACAAATAGAAGGAATGTAAACATGGAAATGTGTACAATCTAAAAATTGTATTTTTTAAGAAAATATTTGAATGTTTTTATATTTTTTGTTTTTGTGTTTTCTGAGTATAAGTTATGTACAGGTAACATGAAAATGAAACTATATACAAGGATCAAGATAAAGCAAACTATGTACAAGTAACATGAGAACATACTAACTGATTAGTCTTGAAAGAGACTCACTATCAAGGTGACCTATATCAAATAAAGGAAGAGTGATCACATGTGGTGTATGAGGAAGTATCTGAAATCTAGGAGCCAAATGTACTAAATAAATTATATCTGAAACTAACTGCTAAGTGTGGCTATGAATATGTGGAGTTGACTAAACTAGCCTGTGAATTATGGGGCTCTTGGGGACCCATCTGGTAGAAGTTATAACTAGCATGGATGTTCTATGTGGAGCGATTTGGGGACTCAGTAACATTGATATGGGTGTGAATGGGTTAGAGAGAGGCTCTCTACAATATCTAACATGTCACTGACATATGGGTCTCTCTGATAAAGGTCTATGGGAGAGTGTGTATACATGGTAATGTTGTGGAAGGAGACCTCACTTACACTAGTGGCTCAACTAATATCTGAGGTGTAGTAATAGATGGAACTATTGTTTGTGACCACTATGTAGCTAGTTGTGGAGTAGGTAAAGGCTATTCATATGAGGGCCTTCAAAAATAATAACCTAGTTATCATGTATATACTTAAGACATTTTGTATGGTGGAGGGGATGGCTCAAAGATGTTTTATGCAAAGCCTGACTAATAACATATCAAATGTTCTAGCACTAGGTACAACCATGAATCTAGTGGCCACATGTGTAGGACCAACTTGTAATAGAAGTATGATCTCCTCAAAGGAGATTTAGACATGGCCACTAATAACTATATTTGCTGGAGAAATATCATGATCTCAGTAGCTTAAGTGATTTATAAGTGTAATAGTACGCATATTAATGCTTGAATCATTGTCAACTATGAAACTATGAATAATATGACGATCAATGCAAGCTTGTACAAAGAGTGTGTATAAATTTGAGTCATCGTCAACGATCTCCTCTTCTGAGAAAGTGATAAGAGGCATAATTAGCACTATAGTATGATACACACCATTTATATTATGTAGAGGGTGTGTGTCCATTGTATGAGCATGATAGGATGTTGGTAATGGATGTGCCTAATAAGTATAATGAACATCTAAAGTGTCTACTCTCTCATTAGCTGCATATTTTATAAATAGATCATAAAATATTTTCATTACTTTTGCTTTAGTTGCTTGTGCCTTGGGTATTTCTATAAGGGTGCTCATATCAATGATATTAACCTTTATTTTAAATTGGATCTTATGTAATATACTAATGCATTTAGTTGTATTATGGATAGGAGCCTTGTGATAATCACAAAATTCATTGGAATCATAACTTTTTCGAAGAGGCCTAGTCGTATTAATCTCTTTGATGGGAGGGAGAGATATGACATTACATTCCAAGAGTCATTTGAGAACGTGAACTGGCAGTTCAGGAAGATTTATAGAAGGTCTCCTTGGAGGAGCTGATAAAATAATATGAGTAGCTGGCTCTGAGGCTGCATTGACTGTTATGTTTTGCTCATTTTTATTGTCATTGGGCCTCACCTTATATGGGATCTTATTTAGAATCTTATTAGTGGAATTTGATCTGATTGTGTACTTTAGCTTGCACATGGAGAAATGTTTGACTTCCTGTTCCTTCACTATATGGCATAAATTTGTAAATGATGGAAACCTTTTGAATAATATAGATTAATGCAATGTTGGTAATACCGAGAGTTCTCTATCTACCATGAGGCTAGTCATATTTGCTAATATAATTTTATAATGCAAGACATATTAAGTTATTAGCTCATTATATTTTTACTTTGGTTGAGCAACTTGAGCATAGGAAACTTTGTCACTGATGTTGATTCAAATGTGTGCTAAAAACATATGTGTGAGTGGACTAAATTTTGTAATGGATTGATTAGGGAGATCATAGAACCATTGTAATGCATAGTCCTTTAAATTACGAGGGAATAACTCAGCCAAGAGCCAGTCATTGGACATGTAGTCCAAACATGATATGTGAAAAGCATATAGATGATGTTCTAGGTCACCCTTACCATCATACAAAGTAAGTTTGGGTGCCACAAATCTAGATGGAAAAGGAGTTGTTGTTATATGTTGTGTCAATGGTGTATGTAGGAGAACATGAGAGTCCAAGGCATGAGATGGTTTAGTGGCACCTTAGCCTATAGAGAATGAATCTCCTACCAAAGGGATTATACATATGGAAAGGAAGGATGTGTACTAGCCATAGGAGGTGTTGAAAATTGTGAGAGTTAGCTTGTTATAGCATGTTGTTGTAGAATCTAAGTTGCCCCCAAGTAGGTGTAACAATATTACCATTTGTGGGGTTAGAGGATTTACCCATAGTGGACTTTAGAATCTATTATTGAAAAATACAAATAAGGTCATCTTGCATATTTGTATGTTTAGAAATGAAATTTTATAATTGTCTCTTATCAATCTCATCAAATCAGTTATTGAATTCTACCATTGTAGGATGGAAAGTAGGAAAACAAAAATTTATATATTTTGAACCTTTAAAAAACTAAATCTATGAAAGATTGTAGAAATAAAATAATGATTTAGGTCTGAGATTTTGATATTGACTACCGAGCATAAAAAATAGAAGGATACAAACCCTAACAGCATCTAAGGCTAGGGTTTTGAGCACTATTCAAAGTAAGTCGGGTTCACTAAATGATTTAACTATTTTGGGAATTAATGCAAAACCCTAAGTAAATAAAAGAGTTGAGTATGTAAATCAAAAAAT
The DNA here is from genome assembly GCA_037957365.1 of Torreya grandis. NCBI lineage: Eukaryota > Viridiplantae > Streptophyta > Pinopsida > Cupressales > Taxaceae > Torreya > Torreya grandis. The sequence goes on from JARHVA010000265.1 coordinate 373,986, forward strand.
AAAATAATACAATATCAATAGCCACTGATTTGTATAATAATTGATTTGTTTGTATAACCTATAAATAATAATGAATTGAAAAGGGTGTACTTAAGTAGAAAATATGACCAAAAGAAACAAGTGGCAAGCTAGAAAGTGATGCAAAAGTAGGTTAGAGTGTTATCAATAGATAATAGGTGTCCAAACTCTCTTCAGATAGTAGTGCAACCCTCTTTGCCAATAATGCACTACATTGCTGACTTTTTGTGTTGTGTTATTGACCCTTTTAAGATGAAGTAGTGAAATTTTGGGTAGACATTCACTATATTTGGGAAAGCCTATACATGTATGACCAAGACCTAGATTATCGTATATGCTTCATTTTGACTAATTTCACTATGGAACCCTAAGCCTCCATGCTTGCTAGGGTTTTGATGAACATAATTGTAATAAGAGTGGCATTAGTAGGGTAGGCTAGACATGAGCTCAACACCCCATGTGTTGAGTGTTGCCTACATACCAATACCTCGAAAGGGGAGTAAGCCTGGTGTAGTTCTCCCAATCTAAGTGCTGGTGCAAGTGAGAGTGATGATAGTATGCCTACGTATAAATGCCACTTTGCATGTCTCGAGTGTTACTTGAAACTAAAAATTTGAGTAAAATTGAGCTTTGGGTTATTGTAGATGGATGTATGCAAAAATAGGGGTAAATAAGGATTAATAACCTTAATTTGCACAACTATTTTTGAGCTTGTTCATTAGAATTTCCATATGAGGGATAAATAAATGAGAGTGGTCTTTATATAGTGTTTTGATTCTTATTATTGAGACATGAAATGAGTCTAAGCTAACCCTAAAATGCTTCGAGGAGTGGAAATATCCATTAGGGGCTAAAGGAGCTAAAGGTTAATAATGCTACCTCCTTTTCCAATAACGCATTGTGTTATGGACCAAAGGGGATGCACTATTGTCTAAGTGGTTGGCACATGTGAAAAAGAATCTGGGATGCATAATTGATAAATTAATGCAACTTTTAGTATATTTGGGCAAGGGCTAGACACACATTGTAGTTGTAAAGGATCAAAAGAGGCTCTGAGATAGGTCTAGGGCTAAGATAAGGATAATGTGATCTCAAGTGACACTCGTTACATTAAATGACATTTTAGATAACTAAAATTAGTTTCACATTAAAAAAAATTCAAGCAATTGAAATGCAAATTATGTTTTTTACCATTACTTGCATTACTAGATCTTTAGCAACCATCTGAGATTAATAATGGTGCATCATATTATGTATTTGGAGTAGTCCTCACTCAATATGGTCATCTTGTTAATTACCACAATGGAACTTTTACTAGACTGATAAAATCCACCCAACCTATGATAATAATATTCATGCTATTGTTCAAACATGTAAGCATGGGAAATAATATATCTTGGGCAAGAAGATTATGATCAACATAAATCAAAAACTACTTTATTTTTTGTAGGCTAATAACAAGTTATAACAACATCAACATAAAAAATGGTATTCTTATCTTCATTATTTCCATTTGAACATCAATCCTAAGAAATTAAGTGTCAATCTTGTCACAAAACGTCCAAGCCATCCACTAGTTCAAGTTTTCCTTTTTGTATTTGATGGATGTGGACATGAAGTCAGTACATGGTCATAATTGTATCCATCTAACATGGAAATTTTGAATATCTATCAAATTTGAATTGTAGTAACTTAATCCAATATTTATACTTGTAAAATGGACTCTTATACCACCTTGGACATGTGTGCATTCAACACGAGGTAGAGAGACAAAAAACAATATGGGAGACTCATTCTAGAAAAGTTTTGGGACACTTTAGAGTTGAAAAGACTCATTTAGTGTTATAAAGGTACTTTTCCTTGCCACACCTTAGGGTCAATGTTATAAAATAAATCAAGCCATGTAACATGTGCAATTTATAAATTGGTCAACAAGAAGCATGGTTTGTACACACCTCTGTTAGATCTAATGATGCCATGGGAATATTTTTCCATAGACTTCCTTTCATGCTACCCTACTACCAAACATGGTAATGATTGCATTTATGAGGTAGATGATAAATTCTCAAAGATGAAAATTCTAATATGTTGTAATAAATCAATATTTGCTCTTTAAAAAACTCAACTATAGTTTCAACATGTTTGGATTCACCTTGGAATCCCATAAAATATCCTTGCTGACAAGGATACAAGGTTTTTAATTAATTTATGAATAGCAATTTGGTCTATGTTAGACACAAAATTGACCAAGATTCCATGCACAAACTAATGGATAAACAAAAATGTTAAATAAGATGGCATTACATCTTATTAAAGTGTAAAATTCAAATAATCAAGATGCTTGGAGTGAAAGCTTATGATTCATTCAACACATCTATAATAGAACTTTGCATAGCTCTATTGCACATAACCCATTTTAGGTTTGCAGGGGTTTATAACATTTGACACCCATTTATGTATCTTGTCCTATCCCATCATCAATAACAACAACTCCTTCAGCTCAAAGGGAAGTTGAAAAAGTCATTCAATGCGCTGAGAACATTCAACACATTCTGCTATAAGTGTAGATCATCCCTTAGTATTTTATGTATAGGTAACATCATGATAAACATCAAACCTACAGACCTTTCAGGTTGGTGACCAAGTTTGGCTAAACCTATAAAATAAATAGTAATAGGACCTTAGTGCAACCTTCTTGTACTTCAATACAAGCCCTAGACTATTACCAAACAAGTAGGAGAGAACACTTTCTAACTCAATCTTTTTTTTAACTTGGGTTGTATCCAATCTTGAATGAAAAAATCTTATGCCATTATTTTCCACCTCTATTGGTTACCTCATATGCTACTAAGAACCTTCAAGAGATAAAGATCAATCTAGATTGTAGCATCCATGTATAATTGGATCAATTCATTAACAACAGGGTCAAACTAACATGTCAATAATAGATTCCTCTCTTCTAGATTGTCAAAGCAGGTAAGTGCCTTCCCAGGTAACATGGTTTATCACAATTTTGGTTTACAAATTATTTCCACATATCTTTTTGTAACCATTGAAAAATAATTAAGGATGATCTAAGACATTGGATTAGACAACAATTAATCATTTTTGTCTGTCTATCATCATGTTAATGTCAACAACTCTGATAAGGAGTTCGACCCATGTGTCAATTCATAAGATCTAACTCTTCTTTAATGTTACAACATAACTCATTTAGTGCCAACACTATATTACACATATTATCAGTAACAATGGTTGGTGATATCACTACACTCATAGGTTATGAAGTGGTTGATACCAACCTTTATAATGGTTCAACTAATGCTTCATCTTTCTCTCCTATATATCAATGTATTTTTTTTCTGCTTTTTGTAGTAAAACAAGATAAAAGAATGGAGTTAGGGAGGCCTTAGACACCATACATTTGATCTATCAAATATTTTACAAAACTTATCATAATACAGCTTTGTTATTATAGTTCTACACTAGTTTTGATTTGTATTCTCTTATTTCCTTGTTCATTTACACTATGCATGTTTAAACCTTCGTCATTAATAATAAAAAATTATACACAAACCCCCTTAAACCCATTTAGGTAGGTTGTCCATTGGGTCTCCTCCTAGGCCACATGATCACCATGTGATTACCAAATCAATTACTAAAGAATCAAGCAAACCTAGTATTCATAGTACAATATAGACTTCATCTACTACTAAAGTGCAATGATCATTAATGTAAAACATGGACATCATCACAACCAAATCTACATAATTTTTCAAAAATTAATACATTATACTATAGGAATAAATGGAAAAAAACTTAATCAATTTGTCTTCAATGGGAAATCAATTTTCAAATCATATCAATTTGTTTTCTACGGGAAATTAATTTTCAAATCATATGTCAACATCTTGCAAAGTCAAATACTTTTGTTTATATCATGTGAAAATATGACACTCAATGAAAAGATGCATTTCTTTAACAGGAAATAGAACTAATTGACTAAGACAAAATCATGCTTACTCATAAAAATTCCTTAGGAAAGGACACTATTTATAAAGAAAATCCAATTCCTAAATATGCTTCAAAACAAATAAAATTCAAGACTAACAACCAATATCAATACAACCAAAACTTTGATGATGATGATATATTTATGATGAGACATATTTAGGGTGTCAATATGACTCCCAATACATGAATCGATACCTCACAAGGCATATCGTGGGCTTTGACACATACATATTATGATATTTTAAATGTACTATATTTATTCTTGCTTTTTTTCTTTCATATGGCTTCAATACACCTAGTCATCTACTAGTGAGTTTTACCACATATTTAGAGTTCCACTGTATATGACATATTTGGACTTTTGATTCTTCTTTGAAGTAATCACCAACTTTATTTCTCATCATTTATAATGATCCTCTTATTCACGACCTAGGGTTTATTCACTTGTTGCATGCTTCTTTTGAAACCTAGTTTGTCATTATATACATTTTTAACTATAAATCTCTAATATAACATACATTCTTATATACATTCACTCTATTTATACATACAACTAATGCTTCATTGATACAACATTATACATAGTTTCTTGTTTGCATGCAATATCAACCTACAAAAATAATACAAAAGCTCAAAATACAAAAACATTCACAAAAGAGAAAAGATCAAAAATTACTTCATCTTTATCTTGTTATTTTTATGTTTACCATGCCTACTGCACCTATCTTAGATGTTTTTTTACATCCATGTTTCCATACGTACTTTTTGAGGTATTCTTTACTAGGTAAGGTGCATGATATTTAGCTTGTATATGGTCTTGGACTCATTTCACACGTCACCTATGGGGGAAATTTATATACAATAGTGATTATTAAACAATGACATTCTTACTAGTTTATATGCAAATATTATATTGGGCCACTTTACATAGATTGTGCATCTTACATTTTCCTTCACATAGAGTATGCATCTCTTGATTGTATACATGGATGTCTACTATAATTTATTTGCATATCATTATTGCATTAGATGGGTACATTTTATATCACATGCATTATGATATATATATATATATATATATATATATTACACCTTGGTATTATACCATCCATGTTTCTATAACTGAGATTTAGGCCTCATCAATACATCATCATTGTACCAAGTTCTTATGCATAGTTTTCTTCCATATTTTATGCCTTACATGTGGCTTTCTCCTAGAAATATATTGCATTATTATATCTTTTTGATTTTACATTAGCACTGTATTTTTTATTTTTATTGTTATTCTTTTAGATGTTTTTTTCATGTTGTTTTCTATGTTTCACTTGCTTTGATTGTTTGATTATTTATCCCATTATTAGCACTTGCATTGGTTCCATGATGACGACAAGATAACAATCACAACCTCTGATAAAAAAATGCATTGAGTTCTAATAAAATCCATCTATTTTTTAGATTCCTCCCCATCTTATTCTTCATGTTTGTGAGGCTTGATCCTCTCTTTTTCATTAGTGGCCCAGGTCTTAATGTTTTACTTTTTTATTCTTCTACACATATTACTATAACATTAGAAACATGGATTCATGTAAGATCATATATTTTTCCTTTGGGGGCATCATACATAAATTTGTGCCTTATCAATCATATCTTTGCCTATGGGGGCTTCATACCCATGCATGTTTCTTATTAAATTTGAGAAAATGCGTATAGAGTCTATTATACCCCATTTATTTATGAGTCTACTAATAGGTCATTATTTACGGTGTGTTTATTTCCATATCTTTCTAATTTTGATACATTGAGGGGGGGGGGGGGGGGGGGGGGAGAAGGCATGTATGTGGTCTTTCCCATGTATATCATCATCATCATATTATGATCTATTCACTTATGTGTTTTCCCACATATACATCTATATCATGTGACCATGACCATTACATATCTTTTCGGTTTATTCTTCATATGTGCCTTGCATTATTACATTGATTGGATCTTATTCTATACATGTCATTTTACACCTTGTCACACTATGTTCATGATACTTGGTATATGCACAACTCATACAATTTTCCCATCAAAGGGAGAGGATCTCAATTTATAAAATTTTAAAACATTACAAAATATAAAAAATACAAAAATACAAAATTCAAAAACATTGCTTTGTACATGGTTACATGTTTACCCATGCTAGAGGTTTTTCATTTCCATGTTTTTGACTAGATACTATGTAGATTCACAAGTTACATGAAACTATATTTCATATTGTTTTCCCTCATTTTGAGCAGGATAGTTTCATCAACAATTTATCCTATCTTGGGGGAATTTCCATTAAATATATTTTACATGGTGATATATTTCCTTACGTATCCTTATCAATTTTGATTTAGATTACACTTGTTACTAAATCTCATGTTAGTACCTAGATCTTATGTATATCACACATGTATCTTCATTACAATTTTTATATGGTAACATTGAATATTTTTCACGAATACTTAATTTCATGTGTTTATGCATCCTTATCCTTAGAGGATGCTCTATTAGTCATGTTTTTTGGGTTTTGTACATGTGTGGTCCCACTAAATTGGGTGTGTTCACTAACTTGTGCTCTCCTTTGTTTTGTTCATTGCTTGTAGGCATTATTTTTATCATATATTTTGTATTCTATGAATGTAGTCATGTTGTCTATCATGCATATTACTATAAATTTTAGTGCCTAGATGGCACATGGTATATACCATGTATATATGGGGGCATGCTACTTGTGTGTGTTGTCATTTATATATCTAGCCCAATTGGAAAGGCATATTATATCATATTTGGGACATTCTAGTTGTTCCCATCTTTCTTTGCCTACAAAGGCATAATATCCTTTGCATTGTGCTTTATATGGAATTATCTTTCATACGTTGGTTGACTCTTATACATGATACATCCATTAAAAAAAATTGTTGGTATAAGATATATTCAAATTTTACTTACATATGTTTTACAATATTTTTACTTTGGATTTATTATTTTACTAGCATACATGGTATTTTAAATTATCTTTTGAGATGCATGATTGTAGCATAGGTCTTCATCCCTCCCCTTAAAAGGGGGCATATATGGGTATATTCTTAAAAAAAAATTGAACATGATAAAACTTGAACGAAATAATATACTTCCTTGATCAAGAACTAGATTGGGTGTCGATGAATCCCACAGAAGTGTTGGCTTTGTGTCAATACCTATAAAAATTATAGTTATAGAAGTATATATTTCAACATTTGGAGCAAATACAAACAATGTGTATTCATTCTTGTGTTCGCTTTTTGATTTCAAAATTTTAAATCTCAAATATTTAAAAAATAAAATTTAAATTTTAAATATGTATCATGAGCAATGACTATTTATAGTAGTCGGTACTTGTTATAGGTACATAAAAAGATCATGTGAATATAGGTTTAACTCCAATGTGGGTAAAAAATCATTTATTTTTCCTTAGGTAAGTGGAGGTACAAGTTCCAAATTATTTACATTTATACTTTGATTTAGATATGCATTCACTCACATTATTATGTCCAAGTCAATGTGGGGGCATTGTGTAGACACTTAAATTTGGCATAAGATCCTTATTCCTAGTGTTTTATTCATAATTTATCATAGTTAGAAAACTTGTACAAATTTGCATGTTTCCTGGTCTATGAATAAAACACTAAGAATAATTTTTTACAAGTATTAGACTGTGTTTTTAAGGGTTTAGGGCTTAAGTCCCCATTTAGCCCTTGAGCCTTAAAAACATAGCCTAATACTTGTAAAAAATTATCTATTAGCATACATGGATAATATATCACCCATTATCATGTTTTACCTCAAAAGATTATTGTATGTAATCTCTAGGTTATACCATGCCCTGCATGGGTTTGTTTAGGCCAGACATGTGTATTATGTGTATGTCCCTCTTGGACTTGTGGGTCTTTTTTACCTATCACTGATGATTGTGTGCCTTTAACCTCACCCCTTTTCAATTTTAAATTAACACATTTAATTATGTGCCTTTTGTGGGTCATTTTACCCATTTTATGATGATTGTGATGATTATTTGAGTTTAGCAATTATCCACATCTTGGTTTCACTTTAGCGATCCATCTACTGGTTCCCACCTATTCTCTATTAATTTGGCAAGTGGACTGCATCAGATCTTAACGATGTTTAGTGTTTTGGTTGTACTTTAGTGAACCACTTCATTGGCTCCTATCTCTTGGAACATTTTTAGAGTACTCTATGAGGGTTGGAACATGCATCTTTCTAACTCAAGTATTTACACTGATTCTTCAAATTTAGACTTGATCAATTTTAATTCAACACGTCTCCACATGCTTCAATAAGGGGGAATATACATCTCCATGACAAAGACAAAGTGTGTTTACACATTTCGGTATCACATTTACTTTACTCTAGTGATTTATGAATACTAGAATAAAGGGGGCAAATTTAGACACTAAAATTAAATCAATAAATGCTTGACAATACTAGTCCTTGACATTTTGACCTTGCTTTACCAACTCACCATTATGATAACCATTTATCTATATGAGAGCCTTCCAAGTCCTTCAATTTTTATAAACATCTTTTAAGCTTCCATAATTTATTCCTAAACATCCCTAATCAATAGACACTTCATCATGAATTTAGTTTTAGAAGCCTTTGTCTAATCTGGACAAGTGTGCACTATGTAGACAAGGGCACACTGTTCACCTATCCACTAGTGTGGATTTGTCTCTCACACTTCAGTGAAGAGTTTTTTTAACTGACACATTTTTTAATTACTCTCCCGTGAGATACATAAGGTCAGTTATCATACATAATTTAAATGTTATCTTATAAGAGCAAATCAAGTGTCTCACATGAACCTCCTTGGTTACTCTCTAACAATATCTTCTGAAGGTAATTTCAAAAGCACTAATCTATTCAACAAAGATCCCTACTACAATTCTACTGTAGGTTGAGACCATCATTTGTCAAGTATTTTAATCAAATTTTTTAGTTGCATTCATTACACTTATATGATCTTCCCCATAGGGAAAACTGCATCAACCTGAGGTCCACACAAACTATGTAGGCAACACCCAGTCAACAAGGGATTTTATGAGCATCACTCAACCATATCCCACTTCCCCACTTTTCCCCCCCTTTGGATTTGATATTGTTTGTTCCTTGTGAAGGCTAGGGTTTTTATCTCTTACATGTTATATTTGCATCAAATTAGAGACCACATAAAAATAGTTGACCTACACACACAAGCAAAAAGCCTAAAAAAATTAGATCTAAATAATAGTTAGCACAAATAGAGTCATAGTAGATGACAACAACGTACTACGACCCTATCTAGTTATTTCTCACTTATCCCAATATTCAATGAAGTAGAGTTTTTAAATAACACTATGTTTGCATATTCTATTAAGAAGTTTTACACAGTAACAATCAACAAAATCACAATACAGTTTACACAAATCAATTTACAAGGACATCTCTCTAACCCTAACCTTGGTTTCTATATTTAACAATTTATAACTTTTGTAAATTTTATATATCACTATATTTTATGCTAGGCTACCTTATTTATCTCTCTTAGATCAAATTTCAAGTTTAAAGTACTTTAGAGTTAATTAAATCACTTTATTAATTCTAAGGGTAAACAAAGCCCTAGAATAGGCCATGAGCTAAGTGTGTCAAGAGAGAAGTCACAAGTGCATTGTTTTATCTTGAATAATAATTTGTGTCTACATTTCCCTCCCTTTTATTCTAGTAATGCAACAAAGTGAAATTACTAGAGTAAAATAAAAGTGCATACCTGAACTTACTTGTGAAATATAGTCTTGAATGTAGGCCACAACGATGAACTATGCTTCATGCAAACCTAAAATGAAACATATATATAATAAGTCCTTAATTAATATTAATATATAGAAGTAAAAGACAATAAAATTATATAGTAAATAATGAGGAACAAACACACTTGATTGATTATATGAATAATTGTGTTTTCTTGGTACAAAAAACTAGTGACTGTAGAGGGTAGGACCCTTGGAAATTTCATTTGTGTTGAAGAGATTGGATTGGTTCGTGCATGTCCTAATCCTCATCGATATTTGAATGTGCTTATGAACTCAAGATATGCTTGACTCTAGCATTGTATACCCAAAGTAGTGAAGTATCCATGTATAAATCCCAATTGATATGTTATGGTGCAAAAAGGTGAACCAACACAAATAAAATAAGGCTAATTTTTTGGTGTAAAATTGATGCAAATTTGGTGCAACACTTATGCAAAATGTAAATATAATCTAGGTCTAGCATATATAGCATGGAGAATGACATTGTCATTACATCTATGAAACAGGTGCAAAACTAAGCAATGAGGAAGCCATATGTCATATACATGCCCCCAATATGATATATAGTGTAAATGGATTCTGAGATTGAGTAATAACAACTATAATTCTGATAAAAAACCTATGCATTAACCTGGATCACATGTCACACATGATGCCCTCAAATTGAGCAAATATGAGACAAAATCTCAATATTTTCTAGAAACTAAATCATGAACTTATTGTAAATTATTATAAACTACCTGAGATTCTATTGGATTCTAGAAATGATTGTTTTCTAAGTTTTGGGATAATAACACCATGTTTGGACAATAGTGAGGAGCGCTCCTATCCATTTAGAGCAATACCATCTAAACTACTTATCTAAGTGTTTTTTGGGTGTGCTTTGTGATTCACTATATGAGGAATATAAAATTATGTCTATGTCTATATGTGCACTATACTAAGTGGGTTTAGTCTATGAGAAAAACCACTATGTAAGCCCTATCTTTTGAGGTGTGTTGTGGAGTTATCACAATAACTTAACTCAAAGAAAGAGTTATGTAATTGATGTTATGTAAAAGATGTAAATTTGAGTAATAACAATAACATGAAGAAGCATGGCATCATCATATAGATATATTGAGCATAATTTTGATGTGAGATGCATTTAGAAACAAACATACACAATGAGCATATCAAGATAGATATTAGCAATTAATTACACATATAAGTGATCAAAACTGAGTATTGTAAGTTAAATAGAACCACTTGGGGAGGAATGCATAATATCCATCATGGCATCAAAAACTGGGAGGATGCATGATAACCATCATGACATCAAAATATGAAAAATTTAAGCAAACAAGAATGCAAGTGTCATGTCCATGACACACAGACAAAAAGTACATGTAAGGCAGAAAAAAATGTAATACAAAGCCAAGGGGCCACATACAAGGGACATGTTCAAGTGTCACTCAAATACACATAAACAAACACAAGGACATGTTTAAATGTACTCACATGCATATAAACACATACAAGGATATGTTCAAATGTCTTCACACACACAAAAACATAGAATTAAGGCTTAGAGCCACATAAGGACATGTTCAAATGTCCACAGGTTAAACATAGAACATATGCAATACATGAAGTAAAAACACAAACATGGCAAACATGCATGATATATGTAATTAATCCACATAATTAAATTGTAATATCAATAAATTCAATAACTTATGCAACCAATGATATATCAGTATGTTAGTGAGTGATCAATATCGATAAATGTAATGTCATGTAAAGAAATGAGAAATGAATAATAAGGGATAGCCAAAGAAAGATAAAACATATGTGTATGATTCCATCAGTGATTTTGTTGATGTATATAAAAGTTGTAAAATTATTGTATGCGGTCTAGATTTGATAATTGAAAGCCTATTCCACTGGGACAATAGCGGGGTGACTGGACAATAGCAGGGTGTGCTATTTTCCGTATAGGGTACTATTGACTGGTGCAAAATGCTAGATGCTAGTGCAATCCTGGTGTGATTAAGTGCTTCAACTATGACTTGTGACCTTGGAGGTGTATTCAAAATTTAGCTTAGGGATACTAGGTTTATATGTAATCAGAATTGGGACAAATGGGGAATTTGCTCTCAATGTGCAATTAAAATTTTGGTGTTTTTTAGTGTAGAAGCCTCTTGTGTGAAAAATAGTTTAAAATGTGCTTTTATAATTGTATTTTTTGAATTCCTTTGAGTGGGGCTTCCTAAACTTGTAGGATGACCCTTATAAAACATTTGAATTCCTAAAAATAGTTGTCAGTTAACGTGAGGACACTACTAGCAAGATTGAACAATAGTGGGGTGTGTTCCTGTTTAAATAAGGCACTAGTGTCCTAAGGGTAAGAATTGTTAAGCCGAAGGTGTGGTTTAGTCCGAAGATGAGATTAGGTTAATGAGTTATCTAAATAAGGACATTCTATATTGATTTGGATTACTTAGAAGAGTGAGTTGTCACACAAAAAGTGAAGGACAGTGGTCAAAATTCCTTATAATAAGTCATGAGCTAAGTGTGTTAAGAGAGTGATCATAAGTGCACTATTTTATCTTAAATGTTAATTTATGTGTCTACATTTTAATATGTTTTAGTGATTTGTGATTAATGGATTTTTAAATTAACCAAATAAAATAGTTGAGTAAAGTGAAATGAGAAATTAAATAAATGTTCAACCACACATTTTATTTGCAAACATATGACATTGAGTGACTAAGATTTTGAACTGAAATATGAAAAAGAGATAAGAAACTTATATGTTTGGGGATCACAAATTTCTATCTGACTATTTTTTACCCTGAGTGTGACTATGGCACTATCGAATTTGACTATCTGACTATCATTTTAACCTAGTATAATAGTAGGGGATATGGACAATAGTGGAGGGGTGCTATTGTCAACCTAGACGCTCGCGTCAAGGTTCCTCTTGTAACAAAACTATAAACTATATTATATGTGGATTTTCTTATAGGTGCACTTCAACCTAACATTGACATGTGATCTTGAGATTTACCATGTGTTTTGTCTTCTCCTCTTTAACACCTTGATAGAGTCCTACATAAAAAAAACACATATCAAATACAAAAGAAGGAAAAATGGGGAAGTGGGAATGGTTGAGTTGTCCTCAAAACCTCGATGTATTGAGTGTTGCCTACACAATCCCAATGATAGGGACCTCAGGATGATGTATTTATCCCATTATGGAATGTGCATAACTAGATTAAGTAAGATGCATATCTAAATGATCTTTGCCTAGGCCCTCCTCTTGGTCAAAATATGCAATCTATATTAGTATGTATAAACTTCAGATAAATGAAGAGATTGAGTTAGTTATAGTGTGTTTCTATTTATTATGCTAGTGCCAAATGATAAGTTCCATATGTGAAATGCCTTAAGGAACCCTTTAGATAAGAGACTCTAAAATTTGAATTTATAAAACCAATTTTTGCACCGACTAACACAAACATGGGTAAAATGATCATAAAAAGAGACCCAAAAGAAACATGCATCGAAAAGAGTTATGAAAAGTGCATTGTAAAATAGCAAGGGATTTGAAAATTGTGGGGTGCACTGCTATCCAACTAGGGTGCTATTATCCAAAGACGAGAAAACTGAAGAATGAGACTGAAGCAAAACTAGGGGTCCTTATGACTGATAAAGACTGGCATAGAAGACTGAGATTGTAGATATATAGAGAGGGCCCCCAGCCCTATATATCCCATCTATATAGAGAGGGGGGATTATCTAATCTATCTATGGTAGATCTATCCCCTTAGATAGATCTAACCCCGTCCCCGTCCCCCTCCCTAAAAAGTGAAATCAATACGAAAGAATGATAAAGAAGACATATGACTAGGAAAACACATGTGAATGGGAATTAAATTCATCTTCAAGATACTTTAAATAAAAAATCCACAAAATACATAGTTCTTGTGTTTGCTTGATCATATCTATGTGTATACATTTAGTCCCCTTTTATTGTAATAAAATGAAAATGCTATGGTAAAAGGAATAATGCGTACATGTACTTACTTTTGTAGCATGTGCTTATTTTCAAATGGAGGTGTCATGGGTTCAATGTGATCCACCCACATGGAGATAAGATGAGCTCTATTATTATTATCTTCTTGGACAAATAAATGAATAAGACTTTAAGTGATGTTTACGAAGTGGAGTATATGTACTGAATCTTGGTAAACAACTGCATTATGAGGAACCAAGATATGATTTCCCTAATTTTGATATCTGGGTAGAGATGTGCCTATAAGTCAAAATTTATTTTAATTTAGCCCCACACAACTTAAATATACCGAGTATTGGTGCAAAAATTATGAATGAATTGCTACAAACAACTATAAGATTCATTATGGTGAAAAAACAAGTGTAAATATCATTTTGAACTGAGTATGATGTAAGCAACATAAAGAATGGCACGATTTTATTTTCTTTATGTATAATTTGGTGTAAGAACTGAGAGATGAGAACATGTGCCACACAACATGCCCCCAATATAATAATTGAGCAAATTGAGTCATATAATTTGAGTAAGAAATATGAAATTATGCATAATAATGGTATGTTTATATGGACCTGCACTATGTGCATGCACCCATCATCATAACCTTTAAAGAAACTGAGCCAATATTGCATAAATTGTGTGAATGCATACTATGTATATACCCTATCTCTATCGACCATTTGCCAAAAAAAAAATGTGATACCCTGTAGAAACCTGAAATCATTCTCCTATGTGAATCTATAAAATCTGAGCCAAATCTGAGATAAACTAAGTAAATACGAGTAACTAAACAAATCCAAGTAATTGAGCAAATCTAAGTAACTATGTCAAAAAATTATTGAATCATTACGTCATAATGTGTATAAAATATGTGTAAATTACAATATTATGAGCCAAAATATGTGTATTGAAGCATAGTGCGTCACAACTAATGGTGTATCGAGTAAATCGACATATGATCCAAGTCAAAATATGGTATAAAGTAAATGTGTATTAAGTCATTTGTCCTCTATGTACCAGAATTAGAAAAAATAACATCTATGTTTGCCCCCCTTTTGGTGAGAGGGACAAAAATAGAGTAAGGAGTCTGAGCCAAAACTTATTATTGATACACCCATAATGAAACTACTAATGAGAAAAAATATTATCAGTGGTATTGGCAATTAAAGGTCTTAATTGTTTTCCAAATAAATAGGAGATATATGTAAATATGGTAAACTAACTAGAAATTACATCTAAAGTTGTAATGGATGCATCGAAAGAATGGGATGGAAATCAACAAATAGAAATGTGAGAGAAATAAAGTGGAGCAATCAAATCAAAAAATGTGAGGAAGGGACTTTTTATGGCCAACATGCTCCATTTTTTAAGAATAAAAGGGGTACTCTTTCATCTTGAATAAATACCTGAATCTCATTTTTATAATGCATTTCTCGTAGATGCATTGGATTATTAATCCAAATTTATATTTACTCTTTTATTTGATCGCTCATAGACTCTTTTATTGCTATTTAGCAACATGTAATCCATGCCACATTGACAAAATAAATGATAAGATCCACCATTTTAATCTTAATGATCCATGATTGCTCACCACAAAGGAAATACTTATTGTTGATGCTCGTAAATATTGTGAAGAACCTGTAAATTGGGTCCAACATCACACCAATTATAGTGAATCCACATGTTTACAAAAAATGGCACTACTCTACAATGTAGATATAAAGGTCCATGGCCATTACAAGCCATGTCGAGCAAGTTCATTAATGACGAAGGCCATAAAACTTACATCCCTGACTTTAATGATGAAAGAGTAAACATCCACAATGTAAGCATGCTTTGAAATGGTGTGTAAATTTTGATTACGACCAAGTACATCTCACGCTGCATTATGCTCAAATATATAACAAAAAATGCAACTAAATTTGAAAACAAATATGAATGCTACCACCATATGTTGATTACAATATCAACTATAATCTCAATTGAAAGCTCTGCCATGGTTGTGCACAACAAGTTGCTCATAGAAACTATTATCGACCATGACATAAGTGCACATGAAATGTACCACATGTTGCAAAATCTCCCTCTAATAGTTTGTTGTCAAACATTTGTTACTATATTTGTTGGTAAACAAATATTTAGATGTGTGCTTCAAAGCACAACTGGGACAACCCCATTACCATCCTTTATTGATGCATATATAAATTGCCCGTATTTTCTAAACATATTGCCACTCATTAAGGTTGCATAAACATGGTTTTTAAATATTCAAAGTAAAACTAGTTATTGGAGAGAGATAAAGGTTCAAGTAATTATTCATATCTTCCTTCATTTCTCTTCCATTTCTCTTATTGATTCACCATCATGTAAAGCATTTTGTCGGGTGAAAATTTACTTTACAATTGGTGACTACTCAGTTATCCTTGTTGGCAACATAGGCTAGCTTCTTCCCATAAATGACATACCAATGTATGTGGGGCAGTCATTTGGTTAGACATTGGCAAACATTTGAACATTTATAATATTAGAAACAAATTTCCATCAGTAATGTTACACCACACATCAACTGTTTTTCATAAATTTAATAACCAACATGAAAAATGCAAACCCAACAAAAAACATTGTAATTTCTCATGCTAAGGATAGAATCTTTCATGCCTCCAAAAGAACAACATGCCTTTAAAATCTCAACACATTTATATGCAACTAACAACCTAACTACATTGCATAACAAGGGAATGCCAAAATGGTTAAACGTTCTAATTATAATATGTAGAGCAGAACAAAGCAAACAACAAGTCACACCTAACTTGAATGACACTCAACGAGAGCCAACAATGCTTCTATGCAAAGGACAATAGATTATGTTGAAATCTAATATGTGGGTTAAAGCAAGGTTAGTTAATGGAATTGTCAGAAAAATTATTCACATTGTCTACAATCTAAATTAAAAACCCCTTAACTTATCCATGTATGTGGTTGTTGCCTTCAAAATATACTCTGGTCCCCATGAAACAACAATCCAACACTTATTCCAATTCATCCCGTTCACAGGGTAATCATCGATAGATGCTGTTCAAAATAACATGGACTCTAACCATACAAAAAACACATGAAATGACTCTAAATAAGGTAATAACTGATATTGGCACCACCGATCATCAAGGCTTGACCTTTATTGTAGTATCAAGAATACCTTTGTTGTACGACATGCAAACCTTCGACTGCTACATAAGAATGAAGGGTAGTAAATATGTTAAACCCATAAAAAAGAGGAAGCAAGATTCAATGCAAAACCTCTTCCACTACATTTACAACCAATGTAAATTCTCTTTAGAAACTTTAAGAATATTTTGGCACACTTTGTTTTAGTCATTAGTACTAGTCAACTGCTTTACACTCACTTGTAAAAAAAGATTCTTTCCTAGAACATCAAGTCGCACCCCTCCTGATGTCCATCCATTATTTTCATGTCCATCATATGTTTTAAATAATTACTAGTTAATTAAGTATGATTAGTCCTTTGTGCATATTATTTAGCCTACTTATAAATAATTGGATATTTGTATTGCAATTTAGTAGTAAATCACTTTATTCGGTGGGGCGAGCCTCCAGAATTGTCTCACATGAGATAAAAAAGAGGAAGATGTTGTTTACCACCATTTGCATGTTGACATGGGGAGATAGACCATGGTTTTACAGACTTTGGGTATTATGTTAATGGTTAGTAGCTTGTAGACATGGTAGAAATGTTGTGTTTGCATGGAGGACATTGAAGAGGCCACATGTGGAGGGTGGTTTTTCCAGGATAACATAACAGCTGCTAAAATATGTGTCTTGATCATCTCCATAAAAGAGATGATAATGATGCGTAGGCAAAGATCCTATATGTACCATCTCCTTCAGTGGCATAAGTCGGTAGTTTCTATTTGAATAAGCTTTGATTGAAGAAATTTATTAACCATGACTTGGTTTGGTTTAAAAATACGCTCTATAAGGTTTTCTTCATTCCCTTCAATTTGATTTGTTCTTATTTTAATTTCTTAAATTGCTTTGTCCTGTGATTTCTGTTACAGAAATCACAGATTTGTATGAAATTTAAAGTAATTTATTTTTTTAACGAAAAAAAAGTGTGGGAAATTTAGATGTACCTTTTAATGTATGTGTATCGCTTTGTATTTGAAATGTCACTCCTATTTGTTGATGCTCTTGATCAAACCTCTCCTACTTTTTTTTATTATATTGCAGCCAGGGAATGTCTTTAGGGCCCTTTCTTTTGGCTGATTGGCTATTTTGTCAGAAAAGGAAAAAAGTTGTAAAAACAAAGAATTTTTAGAAAAAGAACATTAACTAACAAAATCTACATTTGCTTTTGTTACTTGCTTAATCTTAGGTGATGTTGGGTTGTGTCAAGCTCAAATGTACCCCCATTGTTGGTCGTATGAGTGGGGAATGGAGTTATAATGTTTATCATGTCTTTAGAGGCCAAAAATTATCTACAGAATAATCAATGGCTGTCACAATAGGCTAGCAGTGTCAATCACCTCATCTTGGTTGCCTGTAGATCCCATCTTAGAGCGTGACGATGCCACCTATGGTGGATGGTCACACTACAGAACAAGTATCCAAGGTGGAAAATAGGGACCTGAAATGCAGGCGAAGAATAAATTATTGGACTTCATGAAGAAATAAAAAATATATAAATCAAGAATTTCTGTTTAGATAAAAAAAGACATAATTCAATAATTATTGAAAAGACTTGCAAGAGCTTCTTCCATTGAGTCGTTCTAAATCTAGCTTTAAAACATTGTTCAAACTCTTCAAAATTTGTAGAGTCTCAACGTGCATCCCTCTATCCATTGCCATTGCATGTAGCTAGATGATTATTTAATATTTAGGGTTAGTATGATTTAAAAATTTAGTTTAATACAAATACTTAAGCACCAAAACACTTAAATTCACATATTACAAAATCACAAGTTGTTAGACTGGAAAATATAACAATCTTTGGACCTGAGCCACTACTATTTATTTTTAAAGAAGAGATATTTTATCCCTACAGGCAAACCATTTTGTTGTTGCAAAATATTACTTGATTTTCTCGCAGCAGATTTACAATGACTTCATTTTCAACAACTTCTATACTAATCGAAACCTTAGAATTCGAACCCCAAATTCTCATCTTGTTGCATTCGAAATCAACTCAAACTAAATAGAGACCTTAAAACATCTAAAAATCCTAATTTTTTCAAAAATCTATCTTTCCAGCATACAAAAACACATATTTCTTCTTAATAAAATTCAATGAGATAACGAGTTCAACCAGACCAAACATAATTGAGAAATACCCTTTGCAGAGTAGCATGACAACATCCACAACTATAGTCTCAAAAACCGATGTGTATCTTATAATTAACCCCTGCCTTTTACTCTGTCATCCTAGTGTTCAAAGGTTAAATATATATTAATATAAAAGACATTGAAACAAGTTTATAACTAAGGATTTAAATGAATAATGGAATGATTTTATATATTTAAGCATTATATTCTTAAGTTTTTTTGTTACATAAAATAAAATAAAATAAGATAAAATAAATAAACTAATCATCATAAAATGACAGGGAAGGGTGGTCGTCAAAATCTAGGCATCTTGGCAAATGCCAATCCATTCAACTTCAACCCAGTCCGTAAAAATGGCTTGACTTTAACTTTATTTTAAACTTTATTGAAAAAATGGGGAAATAGTTGATGCTTCCAAGGGATAATGTTGAATGGAAAACTATTTTAAAATCATTAAATAAATATATAAATTATAATTATATTATTTAGTTTAGATCAATGTAGGCTGAAGGAAATGGGTGCTACTTTGTTATTTTCCCTTTTTAAGTACTTTATCAGATCTTTGATTTTTTTGACAAGCTACTCAACTTTAGAAATATTTGAATAATAATTGTCTAATTTTTAATGGCCTAAATTAAAAAATCCTTGGGTGCTTCCCTCTTAATTCAGCCACTTGTTCATGTGGCTCTTAAAAAATCCTTGGATGCTTCCCTCTTAATTCAGTGACTTATTCAAAGTGGAGCCACATGGTTATTGTTTCTAGTATCAATTAATATTATTTTTGATCTCTTTTTAAGAGATGGTACACTCAAGAGGGAAAGTCTTCCCCTTTGTGGCACCACGAGTTTTTTCATGTATTTATTGTTGTGGCATCAAAAAGAAATGAGGAAAAGACATTTTATGAGATATCCATTGTATGGGTAGCACTTTTTCACCTTGGCTTAGTATACTTATATCCTATGCTAGATACTTATCCCAGATAGGAGCATCATGTTGAGGATAATCAATTAGTCATATTTCCATCCTCTTTTATGCCCAGGGAATCATTACTTTGAGTTTTTTCGATTAAATAAATATGTTGATTTACGTGTTAATGGCAGGGAACTTTTATAGATACTTGTTTTAATTTTGTTGAGCTTGGGTTATTGAAAAAATATATTTTTCATTAAAACCCATCTGATAAATGGGTTGTATCGCTTGATTTGGAACCCAGGTTTTATTTTTTATTTTTCTAGGTTTGCTATTTTTAAAGCGAGAAAAAGACATCTCTTAGTATTATCATAACCTAACTAACAGTTTAGTATAAAATGTGAAAATAGTGGTTGCCTATGTATTGTAAACGTGACAACAAATAAAGTATTTTTTATAAAATTAATGACAGGGTTTGTAATGTTAATCCTTATACATGAACAATCCCTGAGATCTAAAATGTTAAAATTAATGATAGATTTTATAATGTTAATCCTTATACACGAGCAGGGCATGCGATCTAAAATGTTAGATAATTTACTATTCTTGTTATTTAAAAATTTATATTATATTTTAAATATTAAAAATAAAATATTCAAAAAAATAATGCTTAATATTTATATATCACTATCATTTAATAACATATTTATTTGAAAATCATGTAAATTAATTCAATTTATGAATAATGCATATTACAATATTTTATTTTAAAATTTTATTGTATTACATTTTAAACATTAAAAATTAAATAATTTAAAAAAATATTATATATTTTTATATTAATGTGAATTAATAACATATTCATTTAAAAATCTTGTAAATTAATTAAATTCATAAATATATTAGTGTTGATCAAAAATCTCGTAAACTACTTAAATTTATAAATATCACATTATTGTAGTATTCAATCACAAATTAAATACATTTATATATATAATATACTATTATAATAATCAATCATAAATTAAATACATTTTTATATATATTACATTGTTATATATATATAATATGTTATATATTTTTCAAAAAATATATTAAAATATAAATTATATAATTTATTATGATATTAAAATATATATTATAAAATATAATATTTACATAGTCAAAATATAAATTATATATATTTCTAATATGTTATATATTTTTCGAAAAATACATTAAAATATAAATTATATAATTTATTATGATATTAAAATATATACTATAAAATATAATATTTACATATTCAAAATATAAATTATACAGTTAAAAATATTTACGTATTCAAAACATAAATTATATAATCGAAAATAATAATAAAATATACATTCTATATTACGATATATAAAATAACATATAATATTTATTAAAAAAATATTAAAATATAACTTATATAATTTATTATAATAATTAAAATATATATTATAAAGTATAATAAATATATTAAATTATACCCTTTTTTTTAAAATATAAAAAACAATTTTTTAATAATTCAATTATAATATAATACATAAAAAAGAAATATATTCTACAAATAAAAAATTACTACATATATATAATTCTAATATGTTATATATTTTCCAAAAAATACATTACAATATAAATTATATGATTTATTATGATATTAAAATATAATATTTACATATTCAAAATATAAATTATGTAGTCAAAAATACTTACGTATTCAAAATACAAATTATATAATCGAAAATAATAATAAATTATACATTCTAGAACATAATATGTAAAATAACATATACTATTTATTGAAAAAATATTAAAATATAATTTATTACAATAATCAAAATATATATTATAAAATATAATAAATTATACATTTTTCTAAAAATATAAAAAATATTATATTTTTATTTTTGAAAAAAGGGGTAAAAACTTTATTAAACTTAGAAAACCATAGTACAAAGCAACAAAAGGCCGAAGCCCCAGAAAAACAAAGAGTACCCCAGAAAAAAATCTAACAAAAGCCATCACACACCTATATCAGTACTATTGTCTCTCAGAATCCTCTCCATATTCTGACTTACCTCCTTAGGCAACTGCGCCCAACCATCCACCTTCCGACCCTCCGTATCCTCTGATGCCCACTTGGCCAAACAATCAGCTGCCCTGCTCCATTCCCTCGGAACGTGGGCAAAACACACTGAATCCATGAGCGAGCTAATTTGTAATATCTATTGCACAACCAAGGAAAGTTGCCAGCTCACATCTGTAATTTTCCTCTCCAGCATCAGATTGATCATGATTTGCGAATCAGCCTTGCATATCACCTGTCTCCATCCTAACTCATCAGCTCTCCTCGAGGCATATAAAACAGCTATTCCCTCCATCCTGTTAACCGTCTGCTCCCCCATATGAGCCGAGAGAATAAAAACAACAGATCCAGCGGCGTCTCTACCAATCCCTCCAATGCCAGTTGGGCCAGGGTTACCCCTAGAGGAGCCATCAGTGTTTACTTTCAGAAAACCCTCGGGAGGGGGCGTCCATCTCCCACTCCTCTGAATTCCCTGCTTTCCACCTCCACCTCTCCTAACGTAAGCGGAGGCTGGAGAAATACCCTGTATACCGAACCTGTCAACCAACTCTGCGTCCCCCTTTGCCAGAGGCAAAATGACCTCACTCTTAGCTTCTATAGTTTCCTAAACCATTCTTATAATTCGACTCCAAACCTGTTGAACTCCCAATTTTACATCATTAAAAATTCTGCGGTTTCGCTCTAACCAGACCTGCCATAGCAAAAAAATAGGTCCAGCATACCAGAGGTCTTGCAAAAAATGCGCAGCAGAGGGCGGTCTACCCAAATTCGACCAAAAATTAGCAAGGGATGAGGCGTGCACACACTAACACCTCTACACGCCCCACCAAGCGTGCCATAATTGGCAAGTGAACGAGCATCTAAAAAATAGATGAGGCGAGTCCTCCTCTTCACCACCACACAGAACGCAGCGCGAAGGACCGACAAAGCCCCTCTTACGAATGTTCTCCCAAGTCAGGTTACGGTTCCAGGCCAGAGTCCATATAAAACAATTGCACTTCGGCCACGAGAAGCTGCTCCAAACTCTTTTCCACTAAGGAACCTCCCTCCCCTTCGCGAATTACTGCGCAACCAACTCTTGGTAGCCAGACAAAACAGTATATTTCCCCTTGGGGTTAGGGGACCAAGCCAACTCATCAACTCCCCTGAGAGCGTAGCAATTACGACCAACAAGTATTAAGTATAGCTCCACGCACTCTGCTTCCATATCCATAATCGGCCACTCCTTAGGAAGCTTCCATCTCGCTTCTGTTAATTGGCCATGAAGAAGGAAGGTTTTAAAGTCGCTTACCTTATTCCACCCAGCTTCGCTGAATCTCTGTGAAAGTGCATACAGATGAGGATACTGAGTAACTATGGGGGGATAGCCGTCCTAAGAGTCGTACCAAAATTGCGCCTCCATCCCTCCCTTGCAAATCCAGAAAAGACCTCTCTTGATCAGAGCAGCTCCTTTCTTAAGAGTATCCCAAGTCACCAAACCATTCCTAGACAAACTGTACTTTGGGAGATCCTTCTGGGGGATCTCAGAAAAATACTTATGAGACAAGATTTTGGCCCAGTCTCGATCTTGTTCAACACACCATCTCCAGTACAACTTGGCTGCCAGGGCCATACCAGCAAGCACAGACTGTCTAAGCCCCAGGCCGCCAAACCTTTTCGGGCTGCAAATAACCTCCCATCTGATGAGACTCCACTTCGTCAAAGACAGGTTACCAGCCCACAAGAACTATCTTGCCAGGGAATAAAGGTCCTTAACAAAGCTTCCAGGTGCCACTTGTAGCATGCACCTGTAGAGAGGAAGGGCCTAGACCATCGATTGAATCAGTTGGACTCGACCAGCAAAAGACAACCACCTGTGGGTCCAATGATTCACCTTGGCCCTAAATTTATTCAAAATAACCTGCCATGATTCCTTGGACTGTCTCCCTGAAGTTATAGGGATCCCAAGATACAGCAACGGGAGGCTTTCGATTTGAAATCGAAGAATATCAGCCACTCTTCGTTGAATGGCCGAAGGCATGTTGAAGAAAAAAATAGAAGACTTGTCCTCATTAATAACTTGTCCCGAGGCAGCCAGGTACGCATCGAGGCTATTGCGAATATTACCTACCTCCCTTATGGTAGCCATGCCCATCAAGGCCACATCATCCACAAACTGTAGGTGAGAAAGAACAGGAAGACCACCTCCCCATCTCTAGCCCTGGATAACGCCATCCCTGGTATTCCTTCTTATCTGCTAACCTAGACCCTTTGCCAAGAGAAGAAACAAGTAGGGAGATAAAGGGTCTCTTTGTCGCAAACCATGTGAGGCCCCAAATAGATTAGAATGCTCCCCATTAACCAGAACAGAGAATGAAGTCAAAGTTACACAGCTCATAACCCACCTAATCTAATCTTCCTCAAAACCAAACGCACCCAAAACCTTATGGAGAAAGGACCACCGCACCCTGTCATACGCCTTGGACATGTCCAGTTTGATAAACATAGCCTTCTCCCTGAACTTGGTCATGGAATGGATAGCCTCCGTAGCCACCACAATCGCATCCAAAATCTGCCGGCCCTCCACAAAGCCACTTTGTTCCTCTGAGATTAGCACCACCAACCACCTCTTTAACCTTTCGGCAATCAGCTTCGATATAATTTTATAAATTACGTTACAAAGGGAGATGGGGCGAAATTGACTGAAGCGATCAGCCCCCTCCCCCTTGGGGATGAGGGCCAGGAAAGTAGAATTCAGGGTCCAAAACATTTGTTTGTTATTATGGGATTCCTGAACCACTATCAGTAAATCATCTTTTATGATCTCCCAAAATTCCTGATAAAACTCAATCGGGAAGCCATCCGGACCTGGAGCCTTTCCCTTCTTCATCAAAAAAACAATCTTCTTTAGTTCTTCCAAAGTTATTGGTCTCATCAGCTGCTCCTTCATATCCTGCGATACAATAGAAAGAATACAAGATAATATCAAATCCTCCGCAACCACGTCCCTCTGCCCATCTTCTTTGAAAAAAGAACTAAAATATTGACCAGCCTCATTACATATATCTCTTGTAGAAGAGACCACCTCCCCCTTATCTGTCACCAAAGAAGTGATCGCATTACCATGTTGTCTGGCTCTAACCGAATTGAAGAAGAAAGCGATGTTCTTGTCCCCCTCTTGCAGCCATTCTATCCTAGCCTTCTGCTTCCAGAATATTTCTTCTCTCAACTCCCATTCCTCCAAAGTCTTGATAGCCCTCTCTTCCTCCTTCAGCAAAAACTCAGACAGTCCCTCCTCCCTAATCAATCTAGTAATGTCATTCAGCTCCATTTGCGCCTCCTTCTTCTCCTGAAAGATGTTCCCAAAGCTCTGCTTGTTCCATCGTTGAAGCTGGTATTTTACAAATTGGAGGAGCTTAGCGAAAACATACATTGCAGGCCCAGCCGCAGGTCTCCTTACTCTCCACCAATTAACAACCCGTCCAAACAGGTCCTGGTCTCTTAGCCACATAAGCTGAAACTTGAAAGGCGGCTTCTGTTGCCTTCGAGCAGAAGAGATGGTTAGCTTAATGGGCCAGTGATCCGAGCCCCTCCAGTCTAAAATCTCAAAGCTTAAAGACTACATGCCGCCCACCCAAAAATAGGAAGTCATAAATCTGTCAATGCGCTCAGCAATGCAACTGTCTCCCATCCTTCTATTGTTCCAAGTGAACCGACCATTACTTGGTTTGATATCCACTAGGTTGAGTTTTGAAATCTTGTCTCTAAGCAAAATAGAAGATGGCTCCAATCTAGCATTACCTCCCCTCTTTTTCGAGAGGTCCAAACTCGCATTAAAATCTCTAGCTATGATCCATGGTAGGTAAGGAAAATCATTGCGAACCAGCTGAATGTTATTCCAAACAAGAAGCTTACCTTGAAAATTAGTGGGGGCGTAGATATTCGACAGAAGAACATACTCCCCCGACTCCATGCATAAGGAGACCATAGATAACGAAGATCTGAAGGCGATCCAAGACACCGGTTGAACCTTACGTGGATTCCAGAGACAAGCCACGCCACCCGTTACCCCGTGGGCCCCAATGCATTGGCATAAACCTTGCCTCCAAAGCTTAGGTGCAATACCCATCATGTACTCCACTGAAACCTTGGTTTCTTGAAGAAAGAGAATATCTGGACAGTGACTCCTAACTAATTCCTGAACAACTTTTTGTCCAGGGCCGCTATTCAAGCCCCTAACATTCCAGGAAACCATAATCATTTCGAAGGAGGCAAGCAGTGGGCATCTAAGGTCTTGACCGACCCAGACTCAACCAAATTCTCCCCAATCATCTTTATCCTCTCCATGTCCTTCTTCCGCCCCAATTTCACACTTTTCTCTGAAGCTCCTTTCTTTCCCTCATTCTGAAGAATTCCCAAGTAAGGAGGAGCCTTCCCTCTCTTATCCGCCTCTAAAGCCCCTGTCTGTGTTGGGCTATCCCCAACCTCTGCTCTCTGAGCCGGTTCATCAATTGGTTCAACTGAATTCTGCACTCCCACCTGCCCATCCAAGTTCATAGGTAGGGCAACTTCCTTTGGTTGCGTTATATGAGAAATGGAAGAATTACCAGTCGTTCCAGGCTCCCCCAGCAGCTGCTCTCCACTCATTAGTCATGGGTTAACCTCTTGTTGGCCCAATTCATCCAATATCTCGAACCTATTAAACGAATCCTCCTCTTGTCTCTCCATTAAGGACCTCTTATGACCTCTGCTTATGCTCCGGGCCTTAACTTGCACGAATCCCTCAGGGTCCTTACCTATACCAGCACCACCTTTTTTCCCTTTGTTAGCAGCCGTGGCACTACTCGGTGGAGGCGGGGGTGAAGGTTGCTGTTCGTCCATTTTAGCCTTCGGGCACCTTCTCACCAAGTGTCCATACTCATGACAAAGGCGACATCTAAAGGGGAGGGTCTCATAATCCAATTGCTGCACCCAGGAATATGAACCTACACACATCTCCACCGCATCTGACAAATGTATGCTTAAGTCAATTTCTACACAAATTCGAGCAAATGTCATGACTTTCTTACCTAAGGTTTGTGAAGATGACTCCACTGGCTTTCCTAGCATAGAAGCTATCATCTGCAGAACATCTTCCTGACAGCATTCAATCGGCATTCGAGGAAGGCGAACCCACACTGGGACCCTGTTCGACAACTCCACAGTAGGGTTAAAATCAGCATGCCATGGTTTCACAAAAATCCCAACCTGGTTATAGAAGTACGGCCTGCCTTTAAAAACCCTGTTTCTATCAGCGAAGCAAGTGAAAGTAACCATGAAGAAGTTGTTTGCCAGCAGCGTAACCTCTATCTCGCCCTTTGGCTCCCATACTCTTCGAGCCCAGTTCTCCAGAAAAGGGAGAGAGACTCTCAGTCCCAGAAACTTGCAGTATAGTGAATGCTTGGAATAATACTCCACATCTTCAGCTATCATGTCAAACAGAATAACGAGCTTTGGTTTCTCCTTACAGCGTTCCAGGCAACCATTGATTTTCGTGATCCTTGAACCCCCTATTGAGCTAGTGTCAAGCGCCCCTGGAATCTGGCTAAAAACTAAATTTTCCATCAACCTGGCCTCCTGCCCCTGCGAATAGCTGCGTACCACTTCACTAAAACTACTATCCCCCCTGATTTTATTCGGTTCCTTTTTTGCCATGCTCACGCTTCACCAGAATCGTCCCTCAGCGTGCGCGGACCCCTTCCTCACACTCCTCTCGCCGGACCCACACACCACCCCTACGCAGTACCAGAGAACGCAACAACAAGCCAGGGCACAACTGCCCTAGCTTGGCGACGAGTTGCAGAGCTCGTCCCTCATACCTCTAAAAACCATCTTATCCATAAAAAATATTTTCTTAATAATAATAAAAAGGGAAATATATTCTATAAATAAATTAAAAAAAATACTGGATATAGTGTAAAAAAACAAGTACAACTTCTCCGACTTTTCTAAAAATAAAATAATTGGATATTTATATTGCAATTCAATAGTAAATCGTCTACACAAACCAGGTACATACGTACACATAGCCTTTAAAGCGCGTTGAGCTTCTCTTAACAGAAAACGGCAGGGTGGGGGCGTGGAAGCTCTGCTGCACCTAAAACAAATTTACCGTTCGCTTTTCTTTTTCCGTCGAGTAACAGAAAATTCCCCACAATAATTGTTAGGGTTCTGCAGATCCTTTTACCGTCGAATACCGTGGGGCATTAGGGTTTCAAGTGTTTCAAAAATTTCTTCCCTTCTTTCTGGTAAGCATCGAAATCCTTTGCAAAAGGCTTTAAATTCTTCGTTTGAAGTGTTTTGCGTTTGATTTTCCGGCTCTTTTATATACACACATTTGTTTGTAAGCTTGTTTTATTAATTCTTATTATTTTTTTAAGGGGACTTGCAAACCCTGTTATTTTATTTCGTTTGCAGTGGGCGCTCTGCATATCAAGCCGTTCAAAAATTCTAATTTCTCTGTGCGGGGGATTAACAATTTCAAGAGCTTGGCGATCTTTGTACTAACCCATCCGAACGGCGGATAGACGAAAATTTTGACGGCACTTAACGGAAATATTGAAGCAGTTCTGAGGAAAAGAATTTTTTTAAATTATTAGGCGTTTGTACACAATTTTGGCAACGGCGTCAAGGACTTTCTCTTCTTTTTTCCCCTAATATTTTCACGCTGTAATCTTATTTTCGTGTGAAGGAAGAAATTGAGGGTTTAAAAGTATTAATTTTTAGGGTTTTGATTAATATGTGAAAATCGAGAAAAAAAATATATTCTCCATTCGAGCCCGGCAAATATTGCCAGGGCATTTCTATGTATATAAGATCTGTGCTGAATTATAAAAGATTTGAGAACCATCTCTTTCAATTTTCTCTGTAATTACATTTTACTATCACTTTTAATAACATCTTTACACATTGGGAGCGGCTGGCTTTGCTTGGCTTTCTCTTCAATTTTCTTTATTTTCTTCCACTTATGTACCAGTAAAAAAAACTAAAAAAGCATCTCCCGTTAAAAAATAATTATTGTATCTGGGAGAAAATATTTGAAAAAATTAGGGGCTCTTGTAATTAAAAAAATATCAATAGCCAAACAAAACATCGGAGACAAATGCTAGTAAGCTCGATGGCAATCCATACACAAACAATGACACAGAGCAGAGGTCAATACTTGGGAGTGACGGAACCGATATCCATGGGAAGCGCTACTGAGTTGGATACTGCCAGAACGATTGAGCTTGAGAAGGTTTGTAAAGAAATTTGTAGAGAAGATTATATTTTGGATCTCTTAATTGAAATCAAATCTTTGGTGTAGTTATTGTTCTGTTAGGAATAAAATGCAAGACATTCAATTGGAATATTGTATGCCTGGTATTGACATGTATGTTTTTGGTGATAGTTCCTTGTAAATTCTGGATTGTATGAAAGTCAAGAAGAGGCTGTTCGGAGAGAAGAAGTACTTGGTAGATTGGACCAGGTAATTTGGTTTTCTTGCAAAAAGTTTTTGAATTATGTTAAAAGTTGTGCGGCATTTAATTCCTTTGTATGGTTTTCCCAGATTGTTAAGATATGGGTCAAGAAAATTTGCAGGGCGAAGGGCTTCAATGAGCAGCTTGTCCATGAAGCTAATGCTAAGATTTTTACATTTGGGTCCTACCGGCTTGGTGTAAGTGTACTGCTTTCCACTTTTTTTTTTTTTTGCATAAAAGCCATCATGAGCAAGTCTCAAATGCCAAAATTTAGTGGTATTCATCTTTCTGTTTGTTAGTTATTCATCTCTCTTATTATATGAAGCCCGTTCTTTTCCTTGGTTGCTTTTTTGTGCTGATTTGTGATTTTTGTATGGGAATCCTAAAGTTTTATTATGTTTTTCATACCGATGTAGAAGGCATAGGCTTTAGAGAGATTTGAACATAACTGGGAGATTATAATGTGAAATATAATGGTTGACTAGAAATAGTCTTATAGAGAGTAATGACATTGGTCACTAAATACCCACATACTAAATTTTTGTACCACATACATGATAGTATACAGCAGTACTAGTCACCTTACAACATATTCAGCTGTGATATTTTTTTGTAACACAAAGAGGAGTATATCCTAAATGATAATCTATGGATTATAATTCCTGATGACATTGGAGATGAAATATATTTCTTGCGTATTTATCCTGCTTTAAATATTAGAAACAATTTAATGAATTTTTATAATATTGATATGCTTGACAATTTACTAGTTAATCAAAATTAGGTTAAACTTAGTGATTTTGTTTAAATTATACTTAACCCTATAAATTCTGTTCGTAATCATAAACAATATTATAAACAGGCTTGATAGATTCTGTCTGTAGGGGGGCATGAACACAGGTATAATCATTATGATTGTTACGATCAGGATTCAGGATCCCCTAGATGCAAGATGCTTAGGTTCCAAATTATGTATTTGATTTCTTATCCTAGTTTCCACAGCTCACCCGATGCGGTATATTTTGTTACACCATTTATTTTGTGAAATTTTAGTTTAAACATTTGGAGTTTCTGCAGTGCAACATTTGTAGGCATCAATTTTATACTGCACACAGTTAATCCCCAAAAGTGATACCTAATATCAATTTTTTATTGCAATCTTTGTAACTATCTGGTATTTAGATATCAAATTCTAGACTTCAGCTCTCAAGGTTTATGAATTCTCATTTGATAAATCACAAGGCAGTGATCATTATTGTATTTGCGTATCAACACAAACGTTGTGTATGTTGATGTCTACATAATGGGTTCTATAATGTATGAAATTGTTTAATTTATTTTTTACCAAATTGTAAATGTTATATTCTGTTTTTGGTTCATTGAGTAGCAAGTTTTCAATTTTTTAAATCTTGTCACATTGCTCTGAAGTCCAAGTTTTGGCCTGTTTGATGCTCTCTTTGTTGTCAATGATTTTAGGAATTTAGTGAAGATGCAAGATGAATTTTATGTGTAACAATTTTTTCAACAGTGCTGGTTTTTTTTTAAAAAACAAGTGGGATGAAATGTTTAAACAATATTCATCCAGTTTTTGGTTTCATTAGAGTGCGTTACCAAGAAATCTTCTAGTTTGGAAATTATTTTTCTGAAATGGAAGATTTTTATTTGGACTCTCTCAAAGATACCTGCCTTCATTTTTTCTTGCGAATTTGAATAATACTTTTAAGAATGGGGTTAAACTCTTGGAAGGAGCCCTTAATAAAATAAACTCATTTGAAGAGAAGTTTTGCATTGAGAGTGTAGATTTCCACTGCAGTTAAGTAACCCCCATTGTTGAACACCTTGAAAACAATGTTCAGAGTAGTTCTCAGCTACCAATTTCAGATAGAGAACTTCTTGGATTATTTAAATGCTAGCTTTTTTTTGTGACTTCATTTCATGTTTTTTGTATTTTGTTTAGTAAGAATATTAATATCCTGTTTAGCTGTCAGTACTTCCGAGTTATTTTGTTGTCTTATCTATTGCAGCATGTATAAAGATCCTATTTTCTATGAACGAACATGATTTTTGGATACATGAATGCATGATTTTAGAAAAAACATGATAGCTATTTTGTGCATCTTGTTTGTCTTCTATTGCAGGTATTATTTTCTCTTTTAAGCTCAAATAAGTCCTTTTTTGGTGATTTTACTCTTCTTATGATATATAGGTTCATGGACCAGGGGCAGACATTGATGCACTTTGTGTTGGGCCTCGCCATGCAACTCGAGAGGTGAGCTACAATGTTGATTGTTTATTCTTGATCTTTTTTTTCAATGCCCTTACTTTCAAAAAATAAATCTTTTATATGCTATTGTGGTATTACAGGAGGATTTTTTTATTGAGCTACATTCAATGCTAGCAGAGATGTCAGAAGTGACAGAGCTTCACCCTGTGCCAGATGCACATGTTCCAGTCATGAAATTTAAGTTCAACGGGATATCAGTTGATTTGCTTTACGCAAAACTCTCTCTGTGGGCAATTCCGGAAGTAAGTACTAATTTTTGCTTTTAGGTTTTATGGTGTCAATAGCTGACATTCATTAGCCCTTAATCAACTAGGTGGGTGCCTTTTTTCTATCTAGAGTTACAGTGGAGTGATCTGTATACAAAGCAACAAGTACAGTTTCAAATGAGCCTTACTTTATTACAAATCATTTTGGGATACTAAACTCAAAGCTATTCGGAACAAAAAGTTATCTGCTTCAGTCCTTTACAATTATTTTGAAGTCACTCAGACCAATGAGAAGAACAATTATATATTAATTGTAAAAGAAACAACTCTTCAGCATATTGGTGCCAGATAGAATGCTGAGATATCGATTTGTGGACAAAGAGTGCAAAGATATTGTATTATTATAATGCTGATGTTTGAAGCGAGTTTGTCGATAGTTATAGAATCTTAAAACTAAGCATTTGGATGAGAGAGATGAAAATTATTTGGTTGAGAATATTAAATTCAACTATTGGGGGAGAATAATAGACATTAATATTCGCAATAGAACAATAAAGGCGCCATTGTACTCATGGAGACTTATATGCTATTTTGACTTTGTTTTTTATTTTGACATGCATTGGTTGTATTCACTCTTTACGAATCTGTCTCATCAATGTTGCTGTTCTAAGTTAAACATTGAAGGTTATTGGTTACTAGGCCTCCCAAGGCTTAACCTTTTTTTTCCATCGTTACTGACTACAACTTAAACATTAGATTATATAAACTTTGCCTCCGACACCCACTACATTGACACTTGTATCATACTCGAGGACTTTATATGTATTAATATTTGTTTGATATCCCAAATTCTTGGGAGCAAGTCTTTACCCTTAGCTTTTTGTTGCATGATTACTGATGTTGAAGTGATTTTTTCTACATTTAAGAATTATGTTGCCTCATATACCATGTTCTAGA
Organism: Torreya grandis; assembly: GCA_037957365.1. Taxonomy (NCBI): domain Eukaryota; kingdom Viridiplantae; phylum Streptophyta; class Pinopsida; order Cupressales; family Taxaceae; genus Torreya; species Torreya grandis. The sequence continues at coordinate 407,220 of JARHVA010000265.1, forward strand.
ATCGTTTTCTCATCTGCGTAGTTGCATGAAGCTTGTAATTGTGCACATGGTTAATCTGTTGTCTCCAAAGTTGCTAAACTATCTCTAAGTTGTTTCTAAAGTTGCCGAATGCATACAATTCCTTGCACACGTGCAAACAGTACAGATGATTTCTATACCTCAATCTCTGATTTAATGTACAAACTATCCTCTGAATCATCTAAATCACTTTGCCAAACTGTTTTGCTGCTGTTATGCATAGTTGGCAGAGAAATCCTCTGAAAATTTCACCTCCTATTAACAAAAGAATTGGTTTTCTCCTCTCCACTCTCCAAGGCAAAACACAAGACAACCTAAAAACAGCAAATTTTTAATGGTTAAATCTCATATAAAAATAATGAATTTCGAGTCTCTTAATTTTTTTGGCCTAGCCATAGCTTTCGAAAGGCACGGACTCGCAAGTCTGAAAGACTTGGTCTACATCTGGCCACAGGATTGTGGTGCCGCTGAGTCAAGCACGAGTCCACCCATTTTTTGTCTGAGCTGCGTCAGAATTGTGAGTCCAGCTTCACTTGGATTGAGTCTTGTCATGCTGATTGCTTCATGGTTGTGAGTGAATTTTTTTTTAATAACTTGCAAGAATAATTTGAACACATCAAAAATTGATGACGGAAGCTTCGTACACGGTGCTTTTCAATAAAAGCACCCTGCATTCTATGCGCCTGATATTACATTGCAAATAATAGTTCTTTCTATTTTTCTGAATAAATGTTTATTGTCTTTGCACATATTAAATTTGATTTTCTCAATATTGGATTTTGAAACCAATGCTTGTTTTTTATTGTTTTTGTGTGTTTATTGTGCAGGATCTAGACATCTCCCAGGATTCTGTTCTATGTAATGTGGATGAACAGAGTGTTAGAAGTCTCAATGGGTGCAGAGTAACTGATCAGATTCTGCGTTTGGTACCAAATATTCAGGTGCCTGATTTTCACTGATTACCAATTTGACAGCTGATATATAATACACCACTTTGTAGATTACTTTGGTACTAAATTTGTAATTGTTTACCGTGAACTTTTTGAAAGCAGAATTTTAGAACGACACTTAGATGCATGAGGTTTTGGGCCAAACGACGTGGTGTTTATTCAAATGTAAGGGAGTTTAGTGGAGATACTTTTTTTTTTAATATTTTAGCTTCAGTTTTTGTCCATAAAAAAATATTGAGGTGCCACCTTGATTATTGTCCTATCCTCTGCACTGATCATTTTTTATGGCTGAGCAGGTCGCAGGTTTTCTTGGAGGTGTTAACTGGGCATTACTTGCTGCTAGAATTTGCCAGTTGTACCCCAATGCATCACCTAGCATGTTGGTGGCTCGCTTCTTTCGTGTATACAGACAGTGGCGTTGGCCAAACCCAGTAATGCTTTGCCCTATTGAAGACGGTACCCTAGGCCTTACTGTTTGGGATCCAAGGAAAAATATGCGTGACAGGCTTCACCAAATGCCTATAATCACGCCAGCATATCCCTGCATGAATTCAAGCTATAATGTGTCCTCAAGTACACTACGAATTATGATGGAAGAATTTCAGCGTGGCAGTGCAATTTGTGAGGTAACTTAAGTTCCATTTAAAGTATTTGGTTGGTACTTCCAGTATAATGAAGTCATTGCTTCTACGTGACAAGTCATGGCCTATGGTGTTTCTTTTTTATCAAGCTGTTTTCCAGCTCTCTTCTTTGGTTACATATTTGTATTTTATTAACTAGATTCATACTCAAAGACTTTTAGGTATGCACTTGAGTGATATACATATAATTTCTGTATAATACAATTGCACCCGATACACCACACATCCACGTTTTGGGCATCGGCCTGTGTACAGTCCAGGTGCATCATGACAATGCCTTTTGTTTTATTTTATGCTCATTATAAAGCTCAATGGATGATGTGTATTGTTTCCAGGATCTTGAGAGGAACAAGGTTGATTGGACGGCTCTCTTTGAGCCTTACCCCTTCTTTGATTCTTACAAAAATTATTTAGAAATTGATATATATGCGGAAGGAGAAGATGACCTAAGAAAATGGAAAGGCTGGGTGGAATCTAAGCTTCGTATGCTCACTTTAAAAGTATGGATTTGTGTCATTTATTCATCATGTTGCTCTCATCATTTTGATGCTACTATTTCTTGCATTCCTTACCATTATGGTCAATGACTAGGCCTGAATGAATTGAGGTTTTTCTTAACCAGATTGAAAAGTATACATATGGCATGCTTCAGTGCCATCCACATCCAGATGATTTCTTGGATCCCCAAAAGCCATATCATTGTTGCTTCTTTATGGGCTTGCAACGCAAACAAGGTGGGCGTGTACAAGAAGGGGAACCATTTGATATAAGGGCATGTGTGGATGAATTCAAGCAGACTGTTAGTACATATACACTTTGGAAACCAGGCATGGAGATTAATGTGTCTCACATTCGCCGGAGGAATATTCCTGCATTTGTTTTCCCAGGTGGTGTTCGTCCCCAACGGTCTCATAGAGTTTCATCTACCGCTGGGAGGCCAAACTTTGTATCTGGTACAAGTGCCTCAGTTTCAAATAGTGCAGTTAATAATGACACATCTTTGGTGGATGATGAGCTAGATGGAGTTTCAGGGGAAGTCACCAGCACGGGAAAAAGGAGGAGGGACAGAACACCTGAAGATATGTCATCAACCAAGAGATCCAGCATATCTCCTCCATCTAATGGTAGGACAGTTTCAAATTTGATTACAGGGAGTCCTCCCACTGAATCAATTGCAACACAAGCTTTCCGAACTAAGACTGCTGAGGAAGTTGCCATAACGAAGATAACATGCGGTCAACCCAATGGATTTGGATCAGTTGAGGAGCTAGATGAATTGGATGAATATCCTACATTAATTCCAGCAAAGGCAATTTTAGAGGATGAGAAATCCACCAATCCTGTGTTGGCAAAGAATGAAAATGCTCAGCCTAAAGTAATAGTACTGTCTAAACCACATTTGGATAAATCTGAGGGTGAAATTGTGGAGGAACTTGAGGTATTAAACTCCTTACCCGAATTTGATTCAGATATCTCTAGTTGCAAAATTATTGTTTGGAAATATCATTTGCAATGTGAATGCCAAGTCTAGTTCAAACAAGTGCTTTAACTTGACTCCCTATGCAAAATCTTGCTATCTATTGCAATGTCTATGTAATATTATTGGAAATCTACGTGTTTGTTAGTTACGTATAATAATAAGAGGATAATGGCATTAGGGTATTTTCAGGGGCTATTTTTTGCTAATTAGCTGATTTTTGACAAATTTCCAATAAAAAAAATTGAAAAATTATTTGCCAAAATTTCCTATAAAATGTCCATAAACTTGTTAAATGTGCCAAAATTGACATGTATCAGTTGTAAATTCTATGTTTCATATTTTTTAATATAAAAATATTGTCCTCCAATTAGACACTTAATAAAAATTTCATTCCTTAAAAAATACCGTATTGCAATGGGAAGCTTTAAATGGGGCTACTATATTTATTTGTTAACAGAGCTTCTACTTGTTTAGTTTCCAAATTAGGAATTTTCATTGTTGTTTACGTTAGATTTGGGATGGAAATGCTGCATAACTCTCACGTGTTTTTCTGTTACACTTTTAGTGTTATTTGTGGAATTGAGACTGATGTTATTCTTTGTGTGGATGGTCTGTTTGCTACAATTTCTTACAAATAGCCTCTTGAGCTACCTGGTATGGGTTGCATTGGTTCTGCCGTGAAATCTGAACCTCAGCGGAAACCTTTAATCAGGTATGCTCTTTGAATTTTTGACCTGTCTTCATGATATGATTCTATTCAGCCTATAACTATTGTTTATCGATGAATTTGGACAGGTTAAATTTGGCTCCACCAAGGACCAAGGCCACCAATGCGTAATCTTTTGGAGATAAAACAAGATGCTGAGGTTTGGATGTTTCTGATTGATCTATCAAATCTTCATTTATTAATATGACCCGAATTAACTTTTTGCAGCCTGTATTCCTTAACGAATTGCATTAAGTCTGTGGCAAAACTTCTTTCAGTGATTTGAGGCAACGTTTTATGGAATTCTGTGGCATATTTTAGGTCTTAATTTGGTTAGCCTGTTTTTGAGTTTTCAGTGGCCTATTCGATTAAAGATCTGCTATGCCTTGGAAGCATGGATGTTCGGAAACCCTCAATTCAGATTTGTCAGATAATGATTTCTCTGTAAAGTAAGCTGGATAAATTTATGAAATTGGCGTTTCTAAATCTCTTAAATTAGATCTGGATTTTACATAATGGCTTGATGCCTGGGGATCTATCATACAGACAGGTCACATACTCGCTGTCAAAATTTCAATTTACAGATAGCTGCTGCCTGTAATGCCTTTCGGCTCCATTATTCTGTACTGTTGCAGAACCAAGAGAACTAAAAGTTACACAACTTCTGCATTATTTATAAATATTTTGCCATGCCATCAGATATGATTCTGTGTAAGATAATGACGTGCGTGTCAAACAGGGCCTGGAACTGTTTTTTTATATGCAGAAATATAAATGTGAGAGTTTTAGTATAATGCAAGTCTCTGCGACAAATATAGATTACATTACTGTTTTGAAATAACTGTTCAAGGCATTTGTTTATATTACTCAAGCATTCGTGAAATAAGGTTGGATAAATATTATTAACAAATTTGTTTATGATAGGTTTTGGTAAAAATCTACAAGTACCCAAATTAAAAAGGTAAACATGGTGCGAAGGGGCCTTGGTAAACTTTCTTTTGGTAAAATGTTCAACCGGCCCAAATTCAAGACCTAAACATGGTAGGAGTTGGCCTAGGTAGAGGTTGGTTGGTTAGTTGCATGATGGAGTGCCATCCTGCCCACAAAGGACCAAACCCGTCTCTGATAATATGTATTAAAAAAAGAGTAAACATGGTTTAAGTAACTATTTTTCTAGTAATCACTTGCTATCATTTTTTTGATTGAAAGCATGCATTTATGGTCGATTAGAAAGTAAATACAATTTCATGCCCCATCAAGAAGGCGGGTGGAGTGACATCACCTCCAAAGAAAAAAACATTAAAACATTCATGTCACCGTTTTATGCCATATGCTTGAGGTAAAGTGGCAAAGCCCAAGCCCACGAAAAAAAACTAAGCGATAAACCATCACCAATTATTTAAAGTCAGGTTTCTCCACTTTTCCCTTGAGTAATGATCAGTACAAAGATCATTTCATTATATTTATATACGCAGCATCCCTTGACCTTTTAAGGGTATTGTTGACCAAATTTGACTTTTTGGTCAAATTTGGGCACCCATAGGCAAATTTTTTTGATTTTAAACATTTGAAGGGGTCTTAATTCATTGTGTATTACTTGTTATATAATGTTATTTGAGGTCATCTTAGCGTTGTTTTTAGTTGCAGTTGTCAACTTGTCTTTTAGGGGTCATTTTATGTGCTTTTAGGGGTCATTTAATGCATTTGGCACAGTTCTCAAGGTGCTTAAGTGTCATACTTTTGTGGAAAACCTTCAAGAGGTTAGTTGAGATGTCAGGTATGTCAGTTATGTTGGAATATTGCAATTTTTTAAACTGAAGTTGTAAAAATTAGTTGAAAAAGAGGAAAAATGACACTTGTACGGATTTTTGGGAAGTGTGCCATGTGGGGAAGCTCGTGGGGGGTCCCTAAAACCCTTATAACAATAATCTCTATGCTTGGTTTGGTTTGGAAGTTCCATTTTGAAGCCAAAATCGTTCTGCATTTTTTTTGCCTTTTTGGACAGATTGAATTGATGTTTAGGTTTTTGCTTTGTACAGGGAGCACATGGAGTTTTAGACAAAATGCTTTTGGGAGGTTGTTGTACGCTCCAATACCTTCATTTTTATATATGGAGTTTGAAGACTGGTCAACTGTGCTTTATGAACAATTGTTAACAAGTTGACTGTGTAGATTTGATAGCTGTTTGGTGAACTCTAATGGTTTTGCTTCATTTCTGTCAAAATTTGTATGAACCAGTTGTTGGTGTTGGCTTCCTTCTCAGATGGTCTCCATTCTTGGTTGCATGATTCATGATGTTTGGATGAGCAAAATTGGTCGATCATGCAAGGAGGTGTCACCATGTGTAGTTTCAGTTGTGGAGTGTATTTATTCTATAGGTAACTTTTTCAATTGAGAAAGAGTGTCTCAAATGAGTGCCAAAGCATGTAATGAGACTATCTAGAGCCCTTGCATATTGAAGAGACCATGGCAAACTTGTGTGAGGTGATAGAATGGCAAACAAGTCATGAGAAGCCTTCCTAAGGTGATCACTGAGTTTTTTGGGAATCAATCCCTAAAACATGGAAACAGAGATCCAAGGGTTTTTGTGAACCTTCTTCAATACATCTCCTAGAGGTTCCAATGCATCTAATAAAGGGATTAACCTTGTAGCCATATCATATGATTACACCTATGCCAACGATGGAAGTCAAAGAGTGAATAAGAAAGCACAGAGATACTTTATCGAAGTCTACAGGGCTAAAGAGCAAATGACCTTTTGTTACTTGGAAGAAGCAACCTTGGACATTTAGATGGGTTAGGATGTTTTCAATAAATGAGACTAGGTCAGATGTTTGAAAGCACAAGAAAGGATATGAAGGTTCCTTTGTAATCCCATAAATGCATTGAAATGTACCTTGTACGGAAGATGCATATCTACAGCTGGGTTAGGTTAGCCACTCCAACTTTGATGCCTATTTGATGCTTTAGGACCCTTAAAGGGAGGAATATAGGATCAAACATGGTGCATTGTCACCTCAAAGGAGTTCAAGGGAAAATCAAAACATCATGACCAGAGCAATTGAGAAATCCAACATACACCTATAGGGGTGTTGTAGGCAGACTACTCACGCTGGAAGGTGTTTTGAAAGTTGACTCAAGATAATGTTTTGGAAGGCTCCTAAAGAAGTGGTGCTATTTAGATAGGTATAATGTGATTCCTATATGAACTTAATGAGCCTCCTCACATCATAAACAGGGTCCTAAGATCCCTATATGCACCTACAAGCAGAGTATGGACAGGTTACTCCAACCAAGGCAGGGTTTTGAGTGAGTTGATGCAAAAGGACACCTAGAAGGCTTTTGAAGGAGATTGTTTCAAGAAATATGATGTTAAGCTCAAGACAACTTCAATGGACTTTCCTACACCCCAAATAGGTTTTAGAGAAACAGGGTGATGACACCTACAACTGACATTGGGAATGTCTCAGTCAGACAGGGAGAAACCTAGTTTTGGTGATACAAGGTGTACTAGTATGGCAATTGAAACTCAATCATGACAAAAATAGTGAATTCAATGGGTGTGTCAGTGGTGCTATGAAGTGTTCCAAAGGAGAAAACAAGGCTTAAAGACGTTATCAAACCCTTGTTCTCACATACAAGCAGGTTCAAGCAAATGGACGTTTAGATGGAGCATAGATTGCCTAGAAGTGAAAGGGAGGTTAAAATGATCATTATACGATCCAATAGGTTCTCTAGCATGCCCAAGACCTTGCTAAGGTGCTCAAATGCCTTTCCCATCCAACAAGCAAGCATCAGTCCTTACAAGTTCCTAGGAAGGCTCTTGGCTCAATAAGCAAAAGTAAAAAATCTCTATAGGAGCAGGGTTTAAGGGGTTCTTAAAACTCCATAATCATGAATTCAAGGTGGGGAACATGTCTAGGCAGCTTAGAAACATGAAATTGGTTTGGAAAGGCTACCTACAATGGGATTTGGACAAAAATGCAAGAAAATAGGGTTATTAAGCCCATTTTTTAGGCATTTTGAGTTGGTTAGGTACCTAAATGAGGGAGTCTGACCTTGCCTTTTGGTATAGAGCCTCATTAGGACCTTAGACAACTCCTAAGACTTTCATTTTGCTATGTAGATGAGGGCTATATCTCTCTGTTTTGTCTCAAAGATCAGCCACTCATGAAAATCAGAGCTTTGACCAAACATGTAAAGGATGCCAAAATGAGCAAAGAACTTAAGTTAGAAGTCTTGGGATCTTAAAGGAACAATGGGTGATGAGTATGGAATATGTATGGAGGCTAATGAACACTCACATCAAGCTCTAACCCTCCAAAATGACCTAATTACTCATGCATACAGTCAAATTAGGCGAGTTCCACTAGGCCTAATTGTCAAATGCGAGAGAAAAGATGAAAAGGAGTGTTTGAGAGGTCATGTGATGGATCGGTGAGTGTGAATGAAGTGTGAACATGTGTAAGAATCCATCTTATTAGAAAAGTCCAAATGACCCAAACTTGCAGGGGGTATGCCAAGCCCATTAGGCCTTAAGGAGACTTGAAGCCAATTGGGGTCTATATGCATTTCTAGGCCTTGATGAGCTGTCCAAATGGTTGGAGAATGTTTATGTAGTGTTTTTAGATATGTATGAACTTTGTCAAGCAGATAAACTTGTAGGGGGATGACTTTTAACTTGGAAATAACTCAAACATGCAAGAAAATGGAGAAACCAAGTCGAGAGGTCAACTTGTCAAGCTCATATCTTTTCCAAGGCTATGCATGGGAACCAGAGGAATTGAGGGAAGTTAGTGGGGTCCCTTGGCATCAAGTTTGTGGAATTTGAAGGCAGGTTTAACATTCAAGTTGTATGAACAAAGCTTAAGACCTAGAACTGCGTAAAACCCTACTAAAACATTCGTTAGGACCCGATGAGGAAAATGAGCTTGGAGAGCCATCCTAATGGCATAATTTGGCACGGAAACCTATTGGATCATAGAGAGGACTCACTCAGGGTCTCACACATGCAAAGATGTATGAAACTGTACAAACAACATGAAAAATAGTGTTTCTCTCACCATTTTCTGTGTTTTGCAAGGTCTCTGAGGTTTGAGGAGATGCAATCAAGTTTGGAGGGAAGCTAAGGACTTATTCTAGCTCCCTATGGTCATTTGATTCTATGAAAAAACCTTTAAGTGTCCTAACTAGAGCTCTCCTTTCAGCCAATCAAAACTGGGATGAACACAAAGGTGAAAAGTGTGGAAACCTCAATTAGATGTCCTTTCAAGGTGAGTTTGAGGGGTCTAAGGCCATGGATAATCTTGCTAGGTGTCTTTCACTCCCTCCCACAGATTTGCAAGGGAAACTGAAGGCATTTTTTAAGACAAATGTGAAGGGTAGTAGAAAAGGGAGTTTTTAAGACTGCAAGAAATGATTGCTTCTTGATCAGAACCAATGCATGGAATTGCATCCTGAAGGCCTTTCCTCTCATCCCAATCATCAGACCTATCCCTAATCAGTGGTGGGACGTTCAAACAAATACAAATTATGAAGGCAATTTTATGTGCTAGGATTGAGAGTTTTATGTCACTTTTCACAATTTTTATGGCTTATATGGACAATTGGACCTCTTGACTTTGCATGGTTTGACTCATGCCTCTTTCTCATGCAAATTGTAACTCCTTTTGGAAGATTGACACATGTCCAAGTGACCTTTGGACTTCCTTTGCTTTGCCTCTCTCTCAAAATTTATAAATATGGACTCTTTTACTTCTTTTTGGCAGCGTCCGTTGGTTAATGGGGAAACTCTGGGCAAATTTGTACTTGAAGGACTCTTGAAGAAATAGACTAGTGATTTTGCCACTCACATGCAGTACTATTGAGTATTGATTGCAATCTTGTTGGTCTTGTCTAGTGAAAGATCTTTTCTAACACGTTATCCTTGATTGTCTACCAAGTGTGCTGAAAGGGTGTTGTTGCAGGTCTTTGTTAGTATTCTTTTCTAAGTGTATAGGTGTCTTAGAAGTGGTTTATGACTGTATTCCCTCATGGAATCATCCATTACTCTCCTAAGTATCAAATACCTTCTTGAATCTAACATATGAAACATTGATGTGACAATGCATTTGGAGTTGTGAGTTTTGTGTGAGAGAGACTTGTTGGTCTTTAAGTAGTAAATATTCAGTGAAATAGGAGGAGATTAAACATTGGTGCATCACTTTTTTTGGTTTTCTTAGTTGTTTTCTTAACCCTTTTCATTCACAAGTTGATAGGTAATGAAGTGTTTCAAAGAGTGCATCAAGGGAACTAGCCCTTCTAGAGATTCATCTCTCAACATTGTCACCCACAACAAGAGGGATGTTTCCATTGTGCCACTTTGATGAGGAGAGATAGGCATCTCCTCAGGGGTGCAAATTCAAGTGTCAACATGTATGTTAGCTTTTATTCTTTGGGATGAATTTCCCATGAAATAGATACTATTTTAACATAAGTAATGTTTTTTTGTGCTCTTTGGAAAAACAATGGCCAAATAATATGGGTTAACTCATTGTGATTCATGTGCCTAGTCACTTTCTTTGGGTGAGATGGAAAATTCTTCCCTACTCCATCTAGTAACACTTCACAACGACTATTGAACCAAACAAGTTCATTTTTGCTACCTTTTAAGTGTATGTGACAATTGGCGGAAACTGTAGATGATAGTTAGGGTTTAAAGGAGTTTGGTTCAAATTGAAGATTATCATTTATCTCTATTTCATCTTGAACCTTGTGCTTTTAGACTTATTATTTCATACAAAACAGATCTGATCCAATTTGTTGAGGGTTTTTGAATGTTTTTGATTAAAATCGTAAAACATGAACCTCATCTTTAAAAAAATAAATATCTTAACATATTTTTTATTTAAACTCAAATCACAATTAACACAATAAAATCTTTCATTTAAAAAAAATGAAACATTGCATAAGAATAAAATAAGTAGATAAAAGTATAGTTGTAATTTTCATTTATGTCACGATTTAATTCTCTTTCGTAAGTTCTTTAAGTTTTTATATTGTATTTGATGGATCGTAATTTAGTTCTTATGTTGTATTCATTGGTCCTTATATTGTATTTAGTTTTCTTTTCTATTTTTCCATTTTCTTTTCTATCATAAAAGTATTTTCGAGGTTCTCCCATCTTGTATTTATGTAGGAATATCTTGGATAAATACTAATCGATTTAAGATAATTTAGAAAGTCTTAAGAAAAGTACTATATTTTCAAAATATGGTTTTCCACATCCCCACACTTTTCCAATCTTGAAAAGTAGTTGTAAGTCAATGCATGCTTCAATTTACAGTAATTTCATTGGGTTAGTGATGTAAACATAGATGTAATTGCGTTAAAACTTTATGTGAACCATCCATGTCTCAATGTTTTGAATCATCAATTTAGTGTTAGCTCCCACTTTCAACTAAATCCAAATTCGAAAACTTGAATCAACATATTTTGTATATGAAAATTAAAAGAATGTTTATTATTGTAAATTGTTAAATTCTAATTTAATGAGATAACATGTATATCGGTGTGTGATCAACATTGTTTATTATATATTCAAAATAAAATTTATTAAAGTATTAAGTACTAAATAAAGTGAAAGTATATTTTATGTAATGAAGTATTAAATGAAACAGTTTTAAATATGAGTCTTTAAGTAATTATTTAATTGATTTATGTTATTATTTTTAATTTTTTTATATGATAGAGCAAGGGTTTTTATATGATAGAATAACTAGGGTTTTTATTCAATTGAGATGGTAATTAAATGTTATGTTTTTTTGTTTGATACATTTAGATGTGGGATTAGTGGGCCTACATTCAATTTGGAACATAAGTGGGGGTTCTAGTACTCATACCTCCACTCTATCTCATATCGTTGCTTTCCAAAGATGTTAATTCATGATTGTTTTGGTTTGCGTCAACAATCGATAATATGATGTTTAATATAAAAAAGGTGCACGTGATGTTGATGACTCTGGAAAAGAAATTCTTGGAAGGAAACTGGATGTTTAGTAGGGTCGTGTTGTTCTAGTGGATCTTTTATGTGAATGGTTGTGTTCTGAGGGTTTTGAGTTGCGACCATGTGGTTTGTGTGGTGGTGATGGTGTTGACGGTGGAATTATTATCTCCGTGGCATCATCATCACCATGAAGAGGAAGTAACGACATGCCAAAAGAAAAATATTTTTTTCGTTAAAATAAATAAAAATCACCATGTTCATCTAATCAATATAAAATTAAATATAATAATTAACATTCTCTTTATATTAAAAAAACATAATAATATCAAAAAAATCATGATAACCATATTTTATATTAAAAAAATCATAATTATGTCAATTGGGGCTTTGTTGGCCTCGATTGTACACCATATTGAGCCAATCGAGTATAAGGTTTAATCTGAGACGTAACTAGGCCCAACCGAGCCTCGTGTAAAGAATGGTATCCATCTAATGTCAACTAGGGCTCCATTGTCCCCATTTAAGCAGTTCAACAATATAATGTCCATTGTAGCTCCATTGGCTTTGATTTCACACCATATTCAACCAATCTAGTATTTGATTCAATATGATACACATTTGGGGCAAATAGAGCCTCGTGCAAGCATTTGCATCCATCTAATATCAATTGGGGTTCCATTGGCCCCAACTGTATATCATATTCAACCTGACAAAAATTTGTTTCAATTTGTATGCAATTAGGGCAAATTGAGTCTCGTGCAAGGAATTGCCTCCATCTAATGTCAACCGGGGCTATGTTGGCTTTGATTGCACACCATATCCAATCAATTGAGTGTTTAGTTCAAAATAGTATGCAATTGGACCCAATCGAGCCTCATGCAGAGAATCATTTCCATCTAATATCAATTGAGGCTTCGTTGGTCTTGTGTAAGCAATTATGTCTCTCTAATGTATATTAGGGATTTGTTGGCCCCAATTACACATCATTATCAATCAATCGAGTATTTGGTTCAATCTAAGATGCAACTAGGGCCAACCAAGCCATGTGCAAAGAATTGCATTCATCTATAATGTCAATTGGGACTCCATTGGCAACGATTGCACATCATATTGAACCAATTGAGTATTTGGTTAAGTATAATATGTAATGGGCCCAACCAATTCCCACGCACAGAATTACATCCATGAAATGTCAACTAGGGCTTTGTTGGCCCCAATTACACATCATATTAAACTAATCGAGTATTAGGTTCAACCTAATTGCAATTCAGCCAAATTGAGCTTTGCGCAAACAATTACATCTTTGGAGGAATTATTTTTTTTTCCTTTAAGTTTTCTCAATGGTGATTCCATTGGACTTTTTGAGATCATTTAATGAGGATGTTTCAATCAATGCAATCGAGGCCTTGCTTCTTTAAGGAGGCACAAGTTTAGTCCATGCATCAATATGGACAACAAATTGAGATGCTTCCTGGTGTAAATCCATGAACTTTTCTACAGAAGCCTCGAGATCTTCAGGATTTGTTGAGGAACATAGTACAGTAAGTTCCCTATGTTGGATTCACAAAGTTTTCAGTGAATCTCTGCACAAACATTTTCTCAGTAAACAGATATAAGTGCATAAAATCATTACAACCTACACAAATATATATGCTCAGGATTCAAAAGTGGAACTCTTTCACATAAGTTTTGTAGATGCTATATCCAGTTTATTGAATACAATCTATGTTACCAGATCCTTCTGGTACAAACTCCCACACTCCAACACATTTTTTACTGTGGTTCACAAAATTGCATGTACATTTCTAATATTATATTTGTATTTTTCACATATACATGTAGCTATGTATATTTCCAAATCCCCAAATCTAAAAATTTAAGACCCCTGCCACACTCAAACCTCCTCCAACATGTAAATTAATATTATAAACATCAAATTTAAGAACTTCCAGCTCAACTAACTTTGCCATTATTCATTTTTGTAACATCTATATTAAAAAGCAATCGATATACAAAATTTAGAGTTTGGTTCATTTTTTAGTTGAAACACACCTTACAATCCTAAGGATTGTCTCCATTGCAGGTGCCCCCTGTAATGCTTCCATTGCAGCAAACTATCAATCCATTAGGGCTTTGAACAAACAAAATAAACACTTAATTCTCTAGCATATTTTACGATTGAAATATACAGATAAATAAGATTCCTCTGGATATATTGTCATATCTTTCAAAAAGATGGAGATACAAACTATGCAATGATTACGCTGATAGGTAGCTTGAACTATCCACACAATGGGTGACCTGGCCCTCATATAATGCAACTAAAGATATGAGATGGGTGTCCTCATATGATGCAATCAATAGGTGACTTTCATAGCTATTCCTTCCCTCCCATAGTTGTAGTGTTGGTCCGTTAAATAGAAATAGTATTTCTCTAAAAAATTGGGAGGATCAATGTACAACAAACTGATGAAAGAAAAACAACAAAATCAAAAGTTCTAGAGGATGCTTGGCATAATTGGAATAACATGCAAATAAAATTGTAGAACTATCACTAATTATAATTTTTTTAAGATAGCCGAAACTGAAACATCATGGATCCTCCTATCCTTAGACTACATCCCAATCACTCCCACAAACAATTTTAAATTACATACATTCTCTTCCACCCAGACACAAATTCAACTTATTCAATATGAACATGAAAACACAATAATGTTCACATATATATTTACTCAATCCACTAACGATTTCCTATATATTTACACATCACATCCGAACACAAAAACTCTAGCAAGATATATACATTCACTCACACCCATAGGGCAATTACATATATTCAAACACAATGTTATGTATATTATGTTCACATATATATTTACTCAATCCACTAACGATTTCCTATATATTTACACATCACATCCAAACACAAAACTTCTTGTGAAATATATACATTCAGTAACACCCATAGGGCAATTATATATATTCAAACAAAATTTTATTTATATATACATTGTAATTTAAGTATTACTAGGTCCAAAAATCCAGGGCACACAATGCTGATGCTGATATTGTAAGGTATCAACTGGAACCTCAAGGACTTGGCCAGTCCTCTTAGAGCATATTTTGTTGCATTATATACATTATGACCATAGAGTAAGAACTGATTCAATAATACCCACAATCATTAAGCAAAGAAATAAATGAAAAAAAATAGAACCTATGATTTAATTTTAAAAATCCACTATTTTAGTACCACCCAAGATCAATAATCTTAACTATAAATGAAAAGAAAAATAGTGATTTATGAAAGAAAAAAAACATTTTTTAGTACTATCCACAATTCGTAAGCTAAACGGTAAATGGAAAAAAAAAGGAGTTAAAAATAGTGATTTATGACCTAAAAATCCATTATTTAGTACTACCCACAAACAACAAGGTAAGCAGGAAAGGAAAAAATGATATAGACATTGATTTATAACAAAACATGACCAATTTTCCAAGTGGGTATAAGGCCCAACAACCCAGAGATGAAAGAGAACACATAAGCACAATAGAAGCTGGGGGTCTGCCCTCTTTCTTCTTCATCAACGGCAGAGCAACATGCAAAGTGTATAGAGTCTCAGGCAAGTTTGTTTGGATAGTAAGATCCACTTCCTCTATGCTGGGGTTCTCCAAATAAAAACTCCTCAAAAATCTAGCATTGCAGATAAGAACATCAATAGCCCTCCACAGGGGAGACTCCTTGATGGCCTTTGAGATGGTCCCATAGTTGCTTACATCTGCAGACTAAAATAAAAAAAATGGTTGATAAAGGAAATTATGGATTCATATAGAAAGGATAGCATGGTCAATAAGGAAAATCACAGATTCACATAAAAGGACAAATGGCCAAGAAGGAACACCTTTTAAAAAAATGGACAATAACATAAATCATAGATACATATAAAAAAACTTGGTATTTGAAGCAAAAAAATTTTTGTTGGTTTTTACCTTTTAAGTAATTGAACCAACTTGAATCACACTGAGTTAATCCATAGTTCATAATATAACTTTGGTTTAATTCAATTTTTTTGGTTTGGTTTTGCAGTTTACCTTTGACTTGATCCTGTTTGCATCACACTTGACTTTCTTGCTTAGATATTCCACAACCATTTCTAGTTTTGCAGTGTTCCTTGCAATAATGATGAAAAGGCGTCTTCAAGCAATGCTTCTTTGGCAATCTGCAGGCCTATTCCACTAGACACATTAATATTATGTAACTAAAATATATATTATTATATATATTGATATAAATTATTTATTATTTACCCAATTTATTAATCATGTTGATATATTTGTTATTAATCCATAAAATTGTGGACACTTGTTATTCTACATATTATTCAAACAAAGTATTAATTACGTTAATTTTTTCTATTATTACTGAAGTGATACTACGGTAAACTATTTACGGGCACCTGTCCCAAGTACATTGCATGCCATCCACCTAGATATCGTGGTCAAATTGTTGGTTTTTTTGTTTGCTAAACATTGTCTGTAGATGAGTTACCCACTTGCGCAACAACGATTGTATTGAACACATCTTTGATCTAAGCACATTAAAAAATGAACATGTAGCTTGTTAACTACACACGTATTAAAAATAGGTAATCGATAATACATCTTGAAAAATACAGGAAATCATACATCTTTGCTAGATGAGAGGGAGAATTCTTCAGGAGGAAGAGCCTCCAAGTGACATAGAAGAAAATGAATACACATATACAAGGAATGGTATATTAAAATATAATGTTGGATTTGGAATAAAGAGTGAACCAAATGGGGCAGAAAATGCTCTCTGAGCATAAACATCGATGATGGATTTGTTTGATAAATTGAGTTATTGAAAAAGAAAGCAAGAAATAATTGTAAAAGATAATAGTATAACACAAGAATGAATGATAAATATAACACAACTTTTTGAATGTGGCTGCAAATGTGAGGTGATTGATTCATTTCCAAAATTCTAGATAAGGTAAGGTCAAGCTTATGTTGACATGACATAGGTTGGTGTAGCGATATTTTTTTGGATTGAACTTTATTAATTTACCTATAGTTTTACATACTCAGATTCTCTACAATAGGAATTCTGAAACTAATGGTTAGTTCTGCATATAACCACTAAAGCAATAACACCTCCTACAAATGGATCCATTTTTTTTTAGCATTTCAGTAACATTTTATAGAGGTCCTGTACCATTACTTTTTTTATTTTCACATAACTGTATTTAATTTGTCCCGTGCAAATTCTACTGTGAAAAATTAAATTTCTTGCAAAACAAACAAAATTTTGCCTCGCTTTTTTACTTTAGGGGTGACCTTTACATTTTTGCCTACCTAAAACCCTTGTTCGTTATGCATTAATTTCTTCACCTGTTTTGCAAGCTTTGCAATTTCAGAGAAGAAAAGATATGGAGGTGGAATCCA
This sequence comes from Torreya grandis, assembly GCA_037957365.1. Classification (NCBI taxonomy): domain Eukaryota; kingdom Viridiplantae; phylum Streptophyta; class Pinopsida; order Cupressales; family Taxaceae; genus Torreya; species Torreya grandis. The sequence continues at coordinate 424,468 of JARHVA010000265.1, forward strand.
ACCAATATCATCTACAATGCGAGCTACGAGGCCACAAAGAAGACATAAGTTTGAATCTCCTTTAATTATCAGTTTAGAGATATTTTTATTACATAAAACTGTTATTTATTGTGAGGGACATGGAAGGATGGAGAGAGATAATTCATAGATGAGAATACAAAGAAGATGAAGATAACATATGACAATCTTTCCACATGAAACACTCTACAAAAAACATGAAGACAACATGCATGTACTACACATCAAAGATGCCACTAATATTGACATTGCTTAGCTTAAAAAACCTAACTGTGACCAATCCTCATGTGTCCACGTCACCACCATGCACGAAGAATAATATATTCCCCTGTTTTGTCTCTTGTGAGATGAATCTGCAGGGGTTCCCCATTGTATAAAGCCTTTGCCTTAACAAGGGTTGTCTTTGTATGTTTCTTAAATTAACATTAGCCTCCATCACTTAATGGCATTTGTATTATAAATAAGGGTCATTTTTGGTACATTAAAAAATGTAATGACATGAAATTATAATATGACCTGTGTTGAGATAATTTAAGGCATTTATAAATAAAGTTATTGTTTGGAAATACGGAAGCACAATTGATTACCATGCACAAGTAATTTAAATATGCGGAATTAACTAGAAGTAACAAGTAACTAGAAATCAGAAACAACACAGAATATGAGAGACAATACCCAATTGTATTAATACTCATATTCTGTGTTGTTTCTAATTTCTAGTTACTTGTTACTTCTGGTTAATTTCGCATATTTAAGTTGCTTGTGCATGGTAATCAATTGTGCTTCCATATTTCCCAACAAGTGGCATCAGAGCTAAGGTTGCAGGGAGCAGGTTTGTGTTTGGTTACATGTCACTCTCAGGGGTTTCTGATTGAGTGGGAGTATAGCAATGATAGAAGAAAGTAAGCTAAGAATGGAGGAACTGAATATCACGAATGGTCAATTACGGTGTCATGGAAAGAAAGAGCAGGTAAATAAAGATTGTTGGTTGGTAGCAGATCAGCATGAAGAAGCAGATGTTGCAGGTGTTGTTGCACAGGATGCTCTGGATAAAGTTGAATCTTGGTTAAAAGATTTTGTTGCCTCTTTCCATGCAGCCCTAAGTAGAGGGGTTGGTGAGCCTTGTCAGATTGTTGGCAAAGGGGAAGTGCGCCTGAAATTGCAGATGGCCAACACATGGGTGTTGAAGGAGGTCATGCAGGTCCCAGTCTTGGAGATGCGGCTAATTTCTTCAGAAAAGTTGGGTGATGAAAGATGCACAAAAACTCTCACAGTGGATTCTTGGAATGTTATCAAGGATGCACTTGAATTAGCATGTGGTAAGAAAGCAGGTACTCTTTATCTACTTGCTTGTATTACTGATTCCACTTTTGTTGCACAAGTGTGGCTTTATAGGCTTGGTCACATAAGTGAGAAGGAAATGGATGTTCTTAAGTCATATGGTAAGAGTTCAGCTTCAGAGAGCATAGATCGATATTTCTGTGAGCAGTGGGATGCTACAAGAAAGGATTGTGTTTATTGCAGGAAAAGGAAGACTGATGTATTTGATAAACTTAAGAACTGAAAAGCCTTGGTGTTCTTGGAGGAGATGACGGACAGAGACCAGTGGATGGGGCTGGATACTTTTGAGTAGGGCAGTTTGGACATGGGTATGATTCAAAGAGAGCTCACGGGTAAAAAGTCATCACTCACAGGCGAACACAGTTACCGGCGTCAGTCAGGAGAAACCAATGTTGAACAGATAGGTGTCGATGTCGGTCATGTGCAGACCAGAGCCGGTGGTGTCGGTAGGGTGGCTACCGACGTCAGTAATTTAATCGATGTCGGCGACCAGGTAAGACCGACATCGGTCAAATAACTAACGTCAGTAGAAAGGACAGTCGCATGAAAACTGACGTCGATCAGATGCAGATTGTGTGGTGACCGAGGTCGGTCACTGTAACAAATTTTGGGCAGACAACAAGCTGTCAAGGAGTCTCAAACGCCCATATGGAGGATTGAAAGGGTAAGTAAGCCTCAAATTCATTATTCCTCTTCTTTATACTCATTGCTCATTGCAGAGCAGGAAGGATCTAGAAAACAGTGGGAGCATGGTATGGATTAGGATGCAGAACCAAACGGGAGATTTGGTAGGGTTGACAGTCAGAATAAAAACACTAAAAGATGAATGGATTCCTTAGTTAAAGAATAGAGAGAATGGATACATGAGACGAAAGGCTAGGTCATATGGTCTTGAGGAAGCTGCAGGACATTGGTACAGGTTTTGACAGGTGGATAACAAAGCAGGGCTTTTGTCAATGTCAGTGTAACCATTGTGTTTGTCTTATCAGGTGGATGATGATTGCAACATTATCCAATTACTGTATGTGGATGGTATGCTAGCTAGCAGGTTCGTACATACAGGGTTTTACTGAGCTAAGGGTAAGGTTAGTTCAGTGACATGTCATGAAGAATTTGGAGCAGCGAAATTATTTGGCATGAGAGACATGGAAGATCACAGGTTGATTTTGTCTTCAGTGGGAGCTGATGTGAATCAGGGGTTGGCGAGGTTCAATACGCAAGATGCATAATCGGAGCACACCAAGGGCTGGACAGTTCAGTGTCTGAATCACATGAGGTCTGGTATAGACATGAGTTTTCTCTAGCAGTGAGAGCTGTCAGAGAGTTAGGAGCCAATTCGGGGAAGTGGGTTCTCAGGTATTTGAGAGGGACCAGCAGCAGGTATACATGCTATGCAGGGTCAGGACTTCAGTACATGGGTTTATAGGTTCGGATGTGGCAGGGTACTTGGATGACAAGTGCTGCACCACAGGTTGTGTGGTGGTTGGTCTTCAGGATTGATCTTGAAGAGGGATACAAGCTAGGAAACATATTAGATGGTGTACAGGTATAGGTACAGTGCAACTGTTTATCTCCAAGTGGGAGATTATTAAGTTGTGGAGCTAAAAGCTTCACTGATGCAGACATTGGAGGAGGGTGTTGAGTGTCACAGTCACCAGCATCGGTCAGGCCAATCGACGTCGGTCATGGGTAGACAGGAAGGCAACTGACATCGATAGTATTCGGCCGATGTCGATCACCCCCAGGCAAATAGGGACCGACGTTGGTCGCCTGTGCGGTTTGAAACTGCGAGTGTTACAGACAGTTTGTTAACGAACCGGTTGTTTGCATGTAAGAAGGCTAATTATAGTCTTGAGCTACGGATCTAATTATTGTAATTAGATGTCTAATTATTGTTTGCATAAGATCTATATAATAGACTCATGGGCTGTATTGTAATTGGTGTTAGAGAGTAAGAGATCAAAAATTAGCTCCTTCAGAGAGAAGAGAGCATGGTGTGTTCCTCCTAGTGCCACAGTGTCAAGTATGGGTGCTGGTTTGGAGAATCAAAAGGATTCTTCATGTATGTAGGATCTTGGTCAGCAGGTGCGCAAGGCCACGTTTGAAGATCTGCATGGTAAGTAAGATCATTGATCTGCAGGTGTATGTTGTTATGTTGTGGAGCTAAAAGCTTCACCAGTATGCAAACAGGAGAAGTCACGGAGGAAGCAGAGTTGCAGAATCAGTTGCAGGAAAAATGGCGTCGGTCTGATCAGCCGACGTCGGTCAGATAGCAAGAGGAAGCAACCAGCGTCGGTTACCAGTCGGCCGACATCGGTCATGGAGGTGCCGACGTCGACAGCCTGTGCGAGAACAGGCAGTTTGCATGACGAATCTGGGAGAGTCTATTTTGAGACTGTTAGTTTGCATGTTGAAGGCTAGTCGTAGTCTTGAGTTGCGAGTCTAATTATTGTAATTAGGTTAGTCTAATTATTGTAAACATGAGGTCTATATATGGACTCATGGGCTTTATTGTAAAGGTGTGCTAGAAAGCCATAGAGCTTTTAGAGAGAGCTAGTGTAGCTCCTCCTAGTTCCAAAGGGGTGCTGAGTGTGTATGATCAGGGAGAGTTGCAAGGTCTGCAAGGTCAAGGAGCTGATCCACCGGGGTACTGGTTGAAGAATCATAAGGACTTGGTGAGGCAAGGACAAGGGTTCTTCAGGGGTGTAGAGATGTCTACATGGTGAGTAAGGTCTAGTGATTTGCAGGCAGCAAAGAGCAGGGGATCTACTTGGAGTACGGTTGTGTACTTGGTGAACTAGCAGCGTGTTACTGACTGGTTAGAGAGGTGAACATCAATTCTGTATTGGAGTTGATTTTTGGGACCGAGAGAGAGAGGGAAGAAGGTCTTGAGGTGTGGCGAACCTTTGAGGTGGAGGAAGAAGTGGCATCTTCCTTATTGTATATTCTTCTATGTATATAATACAATTGTGTATTGTCTCTTAATTCCTGTGTTGTTTCATATTTCTAGTTACTTATTGATTCTGGTATAATTCCGTGTTTAGTTGCTAATACAAGAAGTAATCACATGTGTTCTAATTGGTAGAGCAAGATCCTGACTCAGTAAGGATCGGAGCATGTTTATTGTTCTAGGGGTTCCCTGACATATGTGTGTGCAAGGTCTAAGGTTTACAGGTGTGTAGAGCCAGATTGATCTGCAGGTGGCAGCAGGATCAAGGTGACAGCAACACAACAGGTAGCAGTATCAGGTGGGATCTACTTGGAGTACGGTATGTACTCGGTTGGAGAGCAAAGAGGAAGGCAAGGTAGTCCCTTCCAAAGTAAGATCATTTGAGTTGCAGGTTGTTGCAATTTCATGGGAGATCTACTTGAAGTATGTGTGTATACTCGAAACTTGGGTACGTGGAGTACTCGATTGGACTGGTAGTGATTGTCACTTACTAGTGGTACTAACAGTAGTGGATACTGACTGGTTGGAGGTGAACACCAAATCTGTGTTTGAGTTGTGTGTTGGGACCGTAAGAGAGAGAGCTTTGAGAAAAGAATTACTGTACACTTGAGGTGTGGGAAGCCTCTGAGAGGTGTGAAGAAGAAGTGGCATCTTCTTTATTGTATTCTTTTCTGGATGAGTATTAATACAATTGGGTATTGTCTCTCATATTCTGTGTTGTTTCTGATTTCTAGTTACTTGTTACTTCTGGTTAATTCTGCATATTTAAGTTGCTTGTGCATGGTAATCAATTGTGCTTCCGTATTTCCCAACAGTTATAAGTTAGTAGGGAAAAAGCTACATATTAGGAAGAGGTAGTCGTTAGTGGTGGATATGGAGGAGTGTTATAACTATACCACTTTATATAATAATAGAATATAATAAATTTAAAAGAGAATAAGATGAAAAAGATTGCATATTACAAAGTGAGAGTCATTAATGGTGGATATGGAGAGGAAGTGTTGCAGTGATACCATTCTGTATAATAATAGAATAGAATAAATTTAATAGAAAATAAAATGTAAATAAAATTCATATAAGAATTAAAACATGGAGATGCAAATTTCAATAACAAAATATAGTAGCATATAAGGAAATGGTGTTATAAACCCCATTTATAACATTAGATTGCCAATATTCACTTCCATGGGATCAATGTTTATAAACATTAACTATGAGGTAATGTGTAAAAATGTGTGTGTTTTTCTTTTTAATAATAACATCACTTGTAGACTTGACATATATGATATAGGTTCAAAGACTTCTATCGTAGTATGAATTTAATTCTTTGTCTAGTTTTGGAATATATTATATATGTTGTAATTTCACATTATAAAGTCCTTTTTGGCATGTAAACTTTTTGAATTTATTGTTATTAAAGTGGGATCGAACCATTTTACGAGCTTGTTATAGTAAAAAAATTAGTCATAACCATGAATTGACATTAGTCATTAGGTTGAAGCATAGAAAAAACATTAGGAAATAGAAGAAAATATAGGAAAATAGAAGATAAGGATGAGATAAGATATTTATAATGTGGTGATCTATTTCACATGAAAACATGACATTATTTTATTCAACGTTTGCAAATTGAGTTTATAGGAATGATAATTGTAGTGTAGTGTAAATCTGTGTATTTTTATTTATTGACAGCTAGGTGATAATTAATTATTATTTTTTACGCAGATCAAAAATTTGATTGGTAAGTAAAGTGAGAGAAGATGATTTTTCTTAAATTGGGATGAGAGAATGCCTTCAAGCATACAATCACAAAAAAATTGGGAAGAGAAAGTAAACAAATTATAATTTAGAAGACAATTTTTGTTAATAATAAAAAGCTGATGTCATATTATTTTTTAAGAATTTGTGATGCAATAAATGTAAAATGTATAAAAATTTGGTCCAATCATTAACAAGTATATGGAATATTCCATAATATCACCCTAAGAAATATTCTAAAATTTTAGAAGCTAAACGTTAGAATTATTTGAATAATAGGTCAATTCAAGCTATTTGATTGGCTATAACCAAATCATTAATTTCTTTCAGTGAAACCTATAGTACCCCTACTGAGGGACTAATAAATAGATTTCAACTAAATTACAACGTAAATTTACATAAGCATTGAATTAGATTTAATCATATACAAAAACTAAATTAAAACTATTTATTTTTGTAAGCAATAAATGATAATATTTTTTTAAAAGAGTATCTTATGTTTTTGGGGAGATTTAGATGTAGATGTTCAAGTTTGATATTAAAAATTGAGGTTGTATGGTAAGACCATAATAAATTTTAAAATTTGGGACAAATAGAGGATTTTTTTTAAATCATCAAATTTTGTGTCTTGACACTAGAACCACAATGATTATTGTTCTAGGAAGTGTTAGATAGGGACAAAAAAATCAATGGTTGTGTTAGTCATATTCAAGGCTCCAAAAAACTTGCTCAATTTTTGAAGCTTTGTGTCGATCACTAAGAAAATGCATTTTTTCTCCAAACCCTAAATAAGCAATTGAACCTAAAATGATAAAGAAAATAATGTGTTTTGGGGTCTACGTTACATATATAAAAAGTTGAGATCCCTTGACATTTTTATACTATTTTCCAAGGCACTCAATGATGTACAATATCGAAAACAACACACTAATAAATGCAATAATTCTTTAACCAAGTAAAGTAATGTAATACAATGTGTCACCACTATGTTCACTTTGGTTCTATAATGAATGTTCGTTAAATGCTCACTTTATTTATGCAGAATGCTTGTAAATACTAATTAGAGCGTTGTGACGATAAATGTTACATGCTCTTTCAAATAATATCTAGATGTACCTAAATGTAGTAAAATACTTGTGTATTTTTAGATGAATTGAATTTAAATTAGGACCTTGATGGCACTCAAACTAAGAGCAGATGGTTAACAGAGTAAACATGACAGGACCACAAAACAAATTTCATAGCATTCAAAGATAGGGTGTGAAATGAACAATATCATTGTTCTTACAAGTGAATCAACTTCACCCCAAATCATTTTAGATCCAAAATTGAAGAAAAATGTGATTGTTTATTCTCAAAATGACATAAAATACATATGATCATGAGCTAACATAATTTTATGATATTATTCAAACATAAAATATCAAAAAATATGAGTCAAATAACATGAGCTATCCATTTGATTAACTAATACATTGAAGTTTACGTGCATATTATCAAACATTTGAAAAATATTCGAGATTTAAAATCTTGTTGGTAGTCTCTCAATGTCACCAAAATTGGGTTGATTCACCATCATGGTAAAAAAACACCACCAATTCATTCTCAAAATTATTAAAATATCTCTCACATGTTAAAGCTTTCATAAGTCCATGTGCCTCAATTTTATTCCCCTATAGAGCATTATATTTACAAGACACTTTCTTCATTTCTTTTAGGTGAATAAGTCTTTATGTCGTTTCTTTTTTGTGGAAAATGTAAGTTGTGTTGGGTGAATATTTTGTCAACCAACTAACTGGTGAGAAAAATAGGTCTCTTCAACCACAACATAGGGAGATTGGTTGGCCAGGTGTGCAGGTTTACTACATCAACAGGGGACAAATCTCTCCTCTCATCAAGGGGAGGTTCCCTATAAGTATGAGGTAGCTATATACTATATATATAACTAGAAAATAACACTCAGGGGTAGGACAACACCATCCATCTCTTTTTTTTTAGAGATGATGTTCACAAACAGAGGAGAAAATCCTAGTGAAGACACTGAAGGCACTTCTCTTCTTTCAAAAGTGATCTTGCAGGGAACAACAGGAGTCCTTTCAGGTAGTGACAAGTAACTGGTAACCAAGGGCATAGTAAGCAACAGACTGAGATGTAGCACAAAATCTCCACCTCGATTGCCTGAGAGTGAGATATGAAGGACAATGAGGGCACAAAGTCATCCCATGGTCCTTTAGACATGAACATAAAACAAACACACACTGAAGACAACTATGACAGTACAAAGTCTGAAAGTAACTGGCTTCAGGACATCTTCCTTATCACTTCCACTAGTTCTGCTTGTTAATTTGAATAAACTAGAATACACTTAGGAAACAGACATAAGAACAATCTCCTAGAATGATACAAACTATAACAACACAAAGTCTGAAAGTAACTTGCTTTCTGATTTAAACAAAGAAATATGATGAATAATCTGAGCTCAAAGTCTCAGTAATGCCCTTCAATTTGGGTAGAAATTTGCTTCGAATAATAAAGAGATCTCCCTTAAAATGACATAAGAGACTACAATATATAGTAGCCAAGAAAGGCTTGGTACTTTGTTCCATGGAGTGGCCCATGCTGCATTCAATGCCTTGAATGCATTTCCAGTTTTGTCAAGGAGGGCCATGCTGGAATAAGGTGGCTATCTTAACTATGGCGTGTCGATTCATCTCAAGTGTCTACTCCTAGGTCTGGATCATCTGGTGTCTGCGTCACTGTCCATTTTATTTTTACTCCCAGGGGGACAAACATGCCATGTCTTCAATGTTTAAGGGCTCAAGAATCCACCTTGCAAACTGTTCCACCTACTGAAATAACTACTACGTAGATATTTTTGGTCTTCCCCCTTTTCTACTATAATTTGAGCCCTCGAGCTGTCTTTTCCCCTTTCTAGTTCTTGTTGGTTCTTCCTTTTGGCCTTGGCCTTAAGGCCTTTGAATGCATTTGGGTCCGTGTTTAAGCCTGCAAAGATCAACAGACACTTTATTGCCACAAATTTGATGTCTGTGGGTCCGTCATCATTTTCAAGCTAATGGCTAGTTGATCATCTTAAATTTGATGTCTGCGGGCCTATCATCCTCCTTAGCAATTCCTTCATGTCTTTCCCGCTTGCTCTGGCCGCTTTCCACTGATCTCAACAAGTGACACGTGGTGTGTTTCACTATGAAATAGGCAAGGACACGTGGCAACATCCACTTAATCTATATCAACTTTAGACACCCTTTGAGATTCCTACAGAAGATGACACCTGGCAGCTTTCGCTGGGCTTTAGAAATAATATAGAAACATTAGGACTCACTTGGATTCATGCAGATGTTGACACTTGGCGCGATCCATTTAGTTTATAGGGGACACATGGCAAGTTTTGCTTCTTTGAGAAATAAATCATAATGTGTCTCGTCAGATGACACCTGGTAACTTTCGCTTGACTTATAACAACTCACTTGGGGCCCACCACAGTCCTTACATCACAAAAGGAAGAAGCTGTGGAAGTTGACACTTGTCAGCTTTTACAGAGCTTTGCAAGAGACACATGGCACGTTTCGCTACTCTTAGAAAAACATATTGAAAGCTTTCACAGTTGCCACTTATCACCCTTCGTGGAACTCTGAGAGAGACTTATTGAAAGAAGCTTTGAAGCTTAAAACACAGACGCAGACACGTGTCATGCTCCACTAAGTTTTAACAGGGCACGTGGCATGTTCCATGAAGCTTTAGATACCTTTTGAGGGTCTTGCAGAAGATGACATGTGGCAGTTTCTGCAGAGCTCCTAAAAACATTGTAGAAACAGTCGGGACTCACTTGGATTCATGCGGATGATGACACTTGTCACATTTCACTTGAGTTTTAGCAACTCAATCAGGGCCCACCACAGTCATTATGAAACAAAGAAGTAGAAGGCATAAAATGTGGATGTTGACACTTGTCGTGCTCTGCTGAGTTATAACAAGACACATGGCACGTTTTGCTGCTTTGAAACTTACTAGAAACTATGTCTTGGTGGACGACACTTGGTGGATTTTGCTTGACTTTATAAGGGACATGTGGCAGCTTCTACTGCTCTTTGAAACAAATTATAATGTGTCCCGATAGGTGACACATGGCAGCATCCACTCTCTGGTCTTTTTCTTTTGGGCAATCCTTTGAACTACTTGATTGAACCGATTGATTGAACCAACTTTGGTTCAACGGTTCAATGGTTCAATCTTGCGTTTGAAGCCATCCTTTTGTCTAAGTCTTTTTGATCTCTTTGAACCGATTGAACCTGTTGGATCCGTTGAACCAAAATGGTTCAAGGTTCAATGGTTCAATAGTTCAATGGTTCATTCCTTGCTTAGAAGTTTGCCAATGAACATTTTTGGTTGAACCAAGGCGTTGAACCAATCGTGAAAATGACTAAGTGTTAGAAACTTGTTCTTTTGATTGAACTCGCTTGTAGAAACATTTGAACCTGTTGAACCCGCTAATTTCAAGCATGTTGAGTACGTAGATTTCTATAAAAGCTTTGAAAAATGAAGAACTTGAATGCTCAGATCAATTTCTGAAAAGGGGAGAGAGGATTTTGGTCTGTTGAACCAAAATAGTTCATAGGTTGTCCCAAAAATGAGTGACATTTTTTGGGGACAACAGTTGGCTCTAGTTGGGGAACTTCCTTCAGTTAAAAACTTGAAATAGCTGAGGGAAGTAGAAACCAGAATCTCCAGTGCCTTCAAGTATGCCATTGGGCTATGGAGTCATGCAACCAAAAATAAAGGCTCCAAAAAATGAAAATGAACGACACAAAGCAGAAACAAAGACTATACAAATATACATATGTACAGGTGAACTCATCTGATACTTCAAGAATTGAAGTGATTCAGACGCTGCCCATTGTGATATAATGAAAATGGCAATCCATCCTGATAAACCAGTAGGAAACCATTTTATCCCTAGAATCGGTGATGGGTGAATGGAACTCTCCACCAGGAATCACATTTTCTATGCACTCCTTTTGGCTCTCTCTTTTTTCTCCATGGTAAGATGTGGTCTTCAATCTAAAAATTATAACTCCTAGCTCTTTCTACGAAGATTTCTATTTGCTGACTTTGGAGTATAGTAGTATGGTCCAGTACCATAGCTTGCTGTTTTGTTGGTTCAGTCCAGCACATGTTTTGATTGTCAGCATCAAACTCTTGACAAACCATCAGCTCATCATCTCCTTTGGTGTGAAGGAGTTTGACATCTTAGTCTTGAGCAGTCTTCAATCAGATCAACATAGATTCACATTCAACTATGTTGTTGGTGTTGCTGAACTGCAACTTTCATGAAGAAAAAATATCTCTTGGAGGAGATATCAACATAGTCTCGGCTCTAGCATTGGTAGAAGAATTGTTGCCATCAGATTCTAGGATCCAAACATCATCAAAAATAGATATTCTATTAGATTTCTCTTCATGGGAAGTGGAAGATGCTTTTTCATCTGTACTGCACCCTACCAATTCTCTTGATGTCTTGTTTGAATTGATCTTTGGATTGCCACCTATAAGACTTTCATCAGCTGAAACATGAGCATTCTCTGTGGATAAGAAGTACTTACCCCTACCTGAAGACTCAAATAGAATCTAAGTTTCAGGTGCTGATGTTTGAGTGACAACATATTTTACTTCTTTTTCAGGGAGCAACCTCTTCATTACACCTTTGACAGGGATCCTTGCCTCAGATAGGTCCATGCTTAGTTCTCCTCCCACATCCTTTTAGGAATTTCATCCAAGCAAAATGCCATAGGATGTCGAGACGTCAGCTACCATAATTGTCATCTTGATTCTCTTGTATGAGAATGCCACAAATGCAAATTGGGCATCCTTGATTTGTCCTAGTAGTGGCACTTGCTTGTTCTCCATGGAGGAGCATCTACCAAATGTTTTGGTTAGTGTGAGACCAAGAGATTCTACCACTTTGGTAGGCATGACATTGTCTGAAGCACCATAATCAATGAAGCAGTTTCTCAACTTGTGACCATTTATCAACAGGAAAATATAGAAAAGCTCTATTTTTCCAAGGGCAACAGGAGGAGTAATGACAAGGTTGTTTGGGATGGGCATGTTCCTTGGGGAATCATGAGTTACCTTCTTAGCTTCTTGTCCTATAGGGATGGCTGTATTCTTCACACACTGTACCAACCTATCCAACTGCTCAAGATTGGCTTGTATAAATTCAAATTTAGTCATTTAGATTTTAGTTTTCTTGACATGGTCGACTATGTCAAATGACTAAAATGGACTAGGAAGAGAGGATGGGAGTTCATCTTTTTGGTTTTTATGAGGGGGAGGACTAGCCTACAAATTTGAAGTAGAAGGCATAGGGATATTTGAGGCACTTACCTTTCTTGCAATCACTGGGTCTTTTGGCTGGAAAGGCAGAGTGGTTCCATGCTTAGCAATTGAAATTACTAGTTGAGGTTGCTCCTCTGTCTTCTCTTTTCTAGCCTGCTAGGCTGACTGGTTCTTAGACTAGGTGAATACTGCGTATGATCTCTCGACGACTTCACCTTTACTTCTAGGTTCATCCTGGTAATTCAAGAAACTAATGTGGGAGTCGCCAACTGATTCTTCTTGATCTTCTATGAAGAGATCAACGTCATTTTCTTGCTCAAACTTAGGTTGGAAAGAGAAATCATGTTCTGTTTCCAAATATCTAACTGCTGAGTTGGTTGGAGGTGCTTCAAGGGCAAGGTTCCTCTATGGGGGAGGAAGACAATTTGGCTACCCTTGATTCCTAGTAGCATTGCCTTGATATGTCTGGTTCTGAAATGTCCTCCTTGGCATATCCTAATAAGGAGGAGTAGACATACCTTGGGCCACTTGTCTTTTCAAGGCTAGCAGTTCATTTGCTAGCTTCTGTACCATTGGATCAGTGGTGGCTGAAGCTGAGTATTCGAAAGATGAAGATGATTACCTCTGTTTGGATCCCTCCTTATCTTTCTTGCCAAGATAAGGTCATCTTCTACCTCAATAGCCAAGTCTTAAGCATTAGCAAGGTCTATGTAGCTAACACGTCTCAGTAGAAAACTCACTTCAGGCAGTTGTGAGTCGATGAAGAAGTATTTAAGGTTTTTAGGTGTAGGCTGAGCAATAGCAGGAATCCGGTTCCTCAATTTGTCAAACTTTGCTATGAAATCCCTCATCGGTTCATGAGGATCCTTGTTCATTTGTGTGAGATGGGATAGAAAAGCATGTGCATCTTCTACAGGATTGAACCTGGCTTCAAATTTAGCTTTAAGAGTATCCTAGTCAGTCACTGACCTAGCCTGCAGATGGTAAAACTAGTCTGCAATAGCACCTTGTAGTGTTTCTACAAAAATCTTGACTGCTACATCCTCAAATTCCATGCTTATCACACCATAGGCTATGCTGAAGGCTGCAATGTGTTCATCAGGGTGAACTCTCCCATCACCAAAGAATTTGGGGAATTTTTTTCTTGAGCTGCATGGGAGTTCATGCAGGGATGGAGTCAAATTAAGTGGGCCAAATGAGTTGCCTCAGGGGCCTTGAACAGCCATGATGGGATTATGAAAAAGGGGGATAACAAATCTTTGTGGTGTATGGATAGGCAAAGCCCTGCTAACAATAGAAAATGAAGCTCTACCTTGTGTTGGTGTCCTGGTATGGATAGGAGGAACACTCTTGGATCTTTGAACTTGAAGTTGGGGAGGGAACAAGTTGAAATTACCCTGCTGCACCAATTCAAAAATAGGATCAACAACACCTTGGGCTCTTTGGCTCCTAGTATAGCATGGATTTGCCAGATTGTAGAATAAAAATGGGAAAGAATTGGCCCAGTTTCAGCTTAAAGGTTGAGGCTTCAAACTACGCATTCTATCCCAAAAACTCTAGTTTTGTAGACCAGATAATATAATGGAGATGGAAGAAGATGAATAAGGCTATAATGATAATGGGTAAGACACAAAATGGAGTCACCAGAGTCTATAATGGATAAGGGTAGGGACTGCTTCAATTTGAAACTTGAGGGTTCAGGTTGCACGTAACATCCCCAACGGAGTCGCCAAAAATTGTTGCGTGAAGCTGGGAGGAAAATTAACAATGGAAAAGAACTGGAATTGCTCATTCTTCCCCAATAGAATAAATGGATAAGGCTATAATGATAATGTGTAAGACACTGGTGATGTTTCAATCTGAAGCTTGAGGCTTCAAATTGCACAAAATTACTATGTCCCCAACAGAGTTGCCAAAAACTGTGTCCCCAGCAGAGTCACCAAAAATTGTGTCCCTAGCAGAGTCGCCAAAAATTGTTGGGTGAATATTTTGTCGACCAGCTAACTGGTGAGCAAAATAGGTCTCTTCAACCATAGCATAGGGAGATTGGTCTGCCAGGTGTGTAGGTTTACTACATCAACAGGGGACAAATCTCTCCTCTCATCAAGGGGAGGTTCCCTATAAGTATGAGGTAGCTATATACTATATATATAAGCAGAAAATAACACTCAAGGGTAGGACAACACCATCCATCTCTCTTTTTTTAGAGATGATGTTCAAAAATAGAGGAGAAAATCTTGGTGAAGACACTGAAGGCACTTCTCTTCTTTTAGAAGTGATCTTGTAGGGAACAACATGAGTTCTTTCAGGTAGTGACAAGTAACTAGTAACCAAGGGCGTAGTAATCAATAGACTAAGATGTAGCAGTAAGTCTCCACCTCGACTACTCGAGAGTGAGATATGAAGGACAATGAGGGCACAAATTCATCCCAAGGTCTTTTACACGTGATCAGAAAACAAACACACATTGAAGACAACTATGACAGCACAAAGTTTGAAAGTAACTGGCTTCAGGACATCTTCCTTATCACTTCCACTATTTCTACTTGTTAATTTGAATAAACAAGAATACACTCAGGAAATAGACATAAGAACAATCTCCTAGAATGATACAAGCTATAACAGCACAAAGTTTGAAAGTAACTTGCTTTCTGATTCAAACAAAGAAATATGATGAACAATCTGAGCTCAAAGTCTTAGTAATGCCCTTCAATTTGGTCAGAGTTTTGCTTCGGATAATAAAGATATCTCCCTTAAAATGACATAAGAGACTACAATAAATAGCAGCCAAGAAAGGCTTGGCACTTTGTTCCATGGAGCGGCCCATGCTGCATTCAATGCCTTGAATGCATTTCTAGTTTTGTCAAGGAGGGCCATGCTGGAACAAGGCGACTGTCTTAACTATGGCATGTCGATTCATCTCAAGTGTCTACTCTTGGGTCTGGATCATCTGGTGTTTACATCACTGTCCATTTTGTCTTTACTCCCAGGGGGACAAACAAGCCGTGTCTTCAATGTTTAAGGGCTCAAGAATCCACCTTGCAGACTGTTCCACCTACTGAAATAACTACTCCATAGATATTTTTGGTCTTCCCCCTTTTTTGCTACAATTTGAGCCCTCGAGCTGTCTTTTCCCCTTTCTGGTTCTTTTTGGTTCTTCCTTTTGGCCTTGGCCTTAAGACCTTTGAATGCATTCGGGTCCGTATTTTAGCCTGCAAAGATCAACAAACACTTTATTGCCACAAATTTGACGTTTGCAGGCCTGTCATTCTCCTTAGCAATTCTTTCGTGTCTTTTCTGCTTGCTCTTGGCACTTTTCACTGATCTCAAAAAGTGACACATGGCATGTTCCACTATGAAATAGGTGAGGACACGTGGCAGCATCCGCTTAACTTATAACAACTTTAGACACCCTTTGAGAGTCCTACAGAAGATGACACCTGGCGGCTTCCGCTGGGCTTTAGAAATAATATAGAAACATTAGGACTCACTTGGATTCATGCGGATGTTGACACTTGGTGTGGTCCGTTTAGTTTATAGGGGACACGTGGCAAGTTCCGCTTCTTTGAGAAACAAATCATAATGTGTCTCGGTAGATGAGACATGGGAGCATCCGCTTGACTTATAGCAACTCACATGTGGCCCATCGCAGTCCTTATGTCACAAAAGGAAGAAGCTACGGATGTTGACACTTGTCAGCTTCTACAGAGCTTTGCAAGGGATATGTGGCACATTCTATTTCTCTTAGAAAAACATATTAAAATCTTTCGTAGTTGCCACTTGTCACCCTCCATGGAACTCTGAGAGAGACTTATTGAAAGAAGATTTGAAGCTTGAAATGTGGATGCAGACACGTGTCGTGCTCCGTTGAGTTTTAACGGGACACGTGGCATTTTATGCAAAGCTTTAGATACCTTTTGAGGGTCCTATGGAAGATGACATGTGGCAGCTTCCACAGAGCTCTTAGAAACACTATAGAAACATTCAGGACTCACTTGGATTCATGCAGACGATGACACTTATCGCGCTTTGCTTGAGTTTTAGCAACTTAATCAAGGCCCACCACGGTCGTTATGAAACAAAGAAGCAGAAGGTAAAAACTATGGATGTTGACACTTGTCGTGCTCTATTGAGTTATAAAGAGACACATGGCACGTTTCGCTACTTTGAAACTTACTAGAAACTATGTCTCGACAGACGACACTTGGCGGCTTCTGCTTGACTTTATAAGGGACATGTGGCGGCTTTCACTGCTCTTTGAAAAAAATTATAATGTGTCTCGACAGGTGACATGTGGCATCTTCTGATCTCTGGTATTTTTCTTTTGGGCACTCTTTTGAACCACTTGATTGAACTGACCGATTGAACCAACTTTGGTTCAACGGTTCAATCTTGCGTTTGAAGCCATCCTTTTGTCTAAGTCTTTTTGATCTCTTTGAACTGATTGAACCCATTGATCCTGTTGAACCAAAATGGTTCAAGGTTCAATGGTTCAATGGTTCATTCCTTGCTTAGAAGTTTGCTGATGAACATTTTTGGTTGAACCAATCCTGAAAATGACTAAGTGTTGGAAACTTGTTCTTTTGATTGAACTCACCTGTAAAAGCCTTTGAACCTGTTGAACCCACTAATTTCAAGCATGTTGAGTCCGTAGATTTCTAGAAAAGCTTTAAAAAATGAAGAACTTGAATGCTCAGATCAATTTTTGAAAAGGGGAGAGAGGATTTTGGTCTATTGAACCAAAATAGTTCATAGGTTGTCCCAAAAATGAGTGACATTTTTTGGGGACAACAAGTTGTTAGTCATAGAGTTGGATCGAAATCTTCTAAGCATGGCCATAATGAACAATCTCAACTATATTCAAACAATTTGTACCTTCAATTGATATATTCTTCTATTTGACCAAAAATTCCTTATATTCCATTTATGATAACATTATAATCAAGAATAACTTAAATTTCTTCTCTTTCCTTCTCAACTTAGACTCATTGTCTCCAATTGAGGGATTGTGAATTTGATCATTATGTGACATCAACTGATTGTCTTTCAAATTAGGCATAGAAATATGCCACATTAAATATTGGAGAAATATCCATGCCTTTGAGTTTCAGTGTTCTAAAAATATTATTAGAACTTTGCATGATCTAGTCTTCTTCCATTTGAGTTAATTATAAGTCCCTTTTGGAAACCTTTCTTTCCTCAAATGGGATAAAACCAAGTTAGTTACTTGAAATTCCTTTTCTCTTCTCTTTTGATCAGCATTTTCTTTGTACTTCTCAGTACTTTGCTTCAATTTTATCATGTACATGATTATGTGTACCTATTTCATGTATTAGGTGAAGTCTTCAGCGTCAACATATCCCTTTTATAGATTTATCAAGTCTATAAACTTTATAACACCTCTAGAAGTATGTTCATACACTCTCTATAACAATATATTTCTTATACTTTGGTTCATTGAATTATTATATGCAAATTCAGCATGTGATGAGATCAAACCCCATTGGCCCAACTTCTTTCCCAAAGCAAGTCTTAGAAAGTTTCATAGGTTTTTGTGCATAAATTAACTTTGACCATCCACTTGTGGGTGATAGGTTGAATTAAATAATTTCCAATATTATTCATCATGCACAACCTTGTTGACATGTCAAGTCATTGTACATCCATCATTTATATTTTTATGTGATAGTAATGGATTGTAATGGAGTGAGTTGTTCATAATTGTACTCGACTTGATTACACTAGTTTGTTCAAAAGTGAAAGTTGAGTAAAGGCATACCTATAAAATTATAACCTTAATCCCCTTTCACTTAGTATCCCAATTTACTATGTTAGTAAACCACTAAGAACTTGGGTCTCTATACTAACTTAGGAACCAAACAATTTTATTAATAATCTTGAAATTATTTGATATCCCTTGGCCTGTTTTACATATATTTCTCTAAGATAGGTATGTTAGTTACTTCTAATGTTGTTATATGTGTGTTACCAACATGTTATCACCCAAGGTGCAACTAAAGTCTTTAAATAGTAAATGGAAGTTAAAGTCATGCAAAATTAATCTTTCTTTCATGAAGCTCATTTTATCATATTTCTTGTTGGAAGATTGCTAGTATTTGTTTAAGAAAATAGTTTTTATCTAATGAATTAAAATTTATCATACTTTTTGGTTGGAAGGTAATTAGTCCATGCCATAACCGAATAATATAGGAATTAGTCAAGATAATATTTTTGGTCCAAAAAAAATTAATAAAAATTAAGTATTTTTCATCGACATTAAAATTTCTAATATTCATATTCAATTTTGACATTTTTTTACCATAAAATAAAATAAAAAATAATTTATTTAATATCTCATTAGCTAGAAGATGCTCATATGATAATTTCATAGTGTTCTTACCATACAATTTTTTTATTTTTTAAATGCATAAGTGACATATGCACAATTTTTTATATTGGAAATGATATTGGGATCAAAAAATTAAATATCGATTTCACACAACTAAATAATTAAAAACAAAATTAAAATTTAAAAGTCACATGTATGCAAACTTTGATATTTTAAAATGTTTTTGCACATAATAAAATATTATGTGTTATATAACCATTAAGTATTGAAATTAATCAAAATCACTCTTAACTATTTCATGATTTGTGGGTCTATTTTGACATTATTGTGTCAGTATTAATTTCTATAATACATGTGACCTAGTTGATTCTAATACCATTATATATATGCATTATTAGATCATCTTGTAAAATTTTCCAAAATAAAATTTATTATTTCATGCAACGTAATTTATGAATTTCTCTAAATTTATAACATGTTCAATGCAAACCCATTATTTATTCAAATGTGCTTATAATCTTCACATGTCCATCATGGATTATGCAATGCATCTTTTTATGTGACCAAATTTGTCCTTTCTATTGAATTTGACTATGTTTAACTTGAATATTCCAAGTAGTCACATTTCATTTACCACAGAGTCACATGGCATTGGGGTTCTTGTTTGTTGATTGTGGCCTTGCACAAATCCATTATTTTATTTATTTTGATTTATATTCATTTTCACGTTGACACATGGCATTTTTTAGTTGGTCACACATTCACAGACGAGGCCTCCTTTCATTTGATGATTGCATGGATCTGTTGGTCAATTGATTTTTCTTTATGGTCCTCACAAGTTTGTTTGTTCCTTGCACACAAAAGAATGAAGTTCCATACAATACTAAAGGTAAAGCATGGATTTGAAACCATTATAAAGAAGATTATATTTTCATGGACTTGGTAGAGATTTTTTTTCAAAACTAGAGAACTTTATGACCATCACTCAGTGATTAATCATAGCTTTCCACATATAATGTAGCAAACCTATGTGAATATTGAAGTGGATTTGAAAGAGTAATAGATCTATGGGATTCCATTCAAGCCACAGTGAAAAGGGGAACTCTGTGAGTGCAAGCCAATTTATAACCACCATGTGTCCTCTTTGGATACCAATTTTATAATATGTTATGTATATTTTAATGTGTTCTAATTGAGACCACTTTTTTGTTGTAAAGGTGTAGACTAAATGTGGACACGAGCAAGGATTTAAGCTAAACACATAAAATAATGGGTCTACATAGTCCTCAAAGTCACCTAATAAATATGTGAATGACAACATCCCATGATCAATTAACCACTTCCACTTGTCACAAGATCATAACTAAGGAGAACATGCCTAAAGACTATAAAGTGAAATGAAAATAATAATGATTCTAGGGAATTTTAAATGGAACATCTGGAACCCTGTGACTTCATGAGCCTGATCTAGGCCATGATAGACACTGAAAGATATAAAGTCGACTGAATAATCAATGAGTCCATGTTGAACATCTAATAAAAAGTGAATCTTGTGACTGCATGAGTTCAAAACAATCATATGGGACTAGCCATGGTATGCACATTGAGTGAGCTGACCAAGTTGAAACATTGCGATTTTGAAGCCATACGATCTCAACACAAGGATGAAGGAAATGTTTCATTGACATTGTGTTAAATTTAATGCCCATCATTAATTCACAATAGTAATTTACAATGACTAAAATATGCACATAAAGAATAAAATTAAATACACACAGAGGCCACATGAATTCAACTAAAAAACTGAATTGAGGATTGAAACACTATGAAAAGATTAATGACAATTGATATTGTTCATTGGTGATCCCTATTTTAATTGATTTCACAATGGAAATTGTAATTAATTGAAATAAATGAACAAAGCAAACAAAATCCGCACTAGGTAAAAATGATAAACAATTTACCATAATGGACTTGAATAATTACATAATGTAACATCACCATTTAGATGGTAGTACTATTTGCTATGTTTGAACTATTTAATTCATTATTTTAACATATTTACATTTGGGGTCATCTAGATCTTGCTTGGATTACATGATGATAGGTGTTGATTAAGTCTAGGACACTTTTAGCCATATTAAAAACCTACAAAGTATTTGATTAATTTTGAGTAAATTTGATTTAGTTGTTCATTATATCAATCATTAAGGCTCATGTTTTAATTTGAGATGTGAGTTTTATGTGTGTGAAATTACATCTCGGTATTCAAGTCAAAACTGATAGGATTGTTCATTGTGTCTTGACTATAGTTGATTGTATATACCAATAAAGGTTGATAACACATGTATGTCCTTAGGCTATTACATCAATGACATTAAATGATACACTAACAAATTGTGAAATGGACTCTAATTTTATTCATGAGCGGTTAAGATAGTTTCCTAGTTCACAAGTAATGAAAATTTGACTCGCATAATGGAATGCGATGAAAATGTTTTCAGCTTGATAAGTTCTTGCTTGGTTTGAGACAATATTTGAATACTCATAAATATGACATTTAGTCCAATTATGATAGAAACCTTTGTTTGGGTTAATGATGCAAATTTGACATGGCTAAAAGAGTCAAAGCATCCTTTAGTTTCATGGTCTTTAGGGGGTCTCCTACCACCTGTTATGATTGTAAGATTTAGCATTATTAAATGTGGTTTTATTACCACCCTTTATTTATAATTTAATAGTTATTTATCTACATGGAATTGGGATTGATATGATCTCATCATAGTTTTTAATTATTGTTAAAAATGTATTAGACATGTTTTTAGTCTTGCTTGGTTTTCATTTTATTAAGGAGTGGTGAGGCCACTATGGGAACAAATGGTTCTACATGGGGCCAAACACCATTGATGTGGTTTATTTGAAAATTATAAAAAGGGATAATTTTAGGGACCATTCAACCTAACCCAAATTGTGTTATGATTAATACAATCTTCACTTCCACTTGGGCATGTAATTTTTGATTAACATAACGTAGGTTTGGTGTCAATTGAGTGGTGCTAGAATTGGGTTAGGATAGGTAATAATTAGTTGGATCCTCACTTTACATCATTTTGGGAGGTGGCTGGTAGGAGGAGATGAGGGGAAAATCCATGCAAAATTTTGCCCAGTTTGCATGGAAAACACTGTAGTTGGTTCATTCTCCTTGGAGAGTCATTATTGGCTCAATTATAAGTATGAATGTCTATTGAATTTGTTATTTTTGGTCATACTTACATGCAATGCATTTTAGAGCCAAAATAATTTTGTTAAATCAATATGTTTCTCATTTGGGTAGTTAATTTTGATTTGCTTTTTCATTTCTAACACATTGCATGATTTATGTCAAGATTAGGGTTTCAACACTCGATTAAGGGTTATTTAGACATGACCATAATGGAAAAAATGGGTTACTGTTGTGGTAAGGAATGAGGAGGATGGTAAATAAAATTAAGATGTCTTATATATCTAAAATAATAGTTCTAAGGAAGAGTATACGTAACCCTTTATTATTTAATTCATTTTGGGGTTTGTATCGCTCTATGTAATGAGGAATAACTAGTTGTGTGTAAAATGATCATGGTTGTCTTTTTTTAATGGTTGTGCATGTAATTATTATGGATGTGTGCCATGTTAATGGTTATGTGTAAAATAATATGGTTGTGTATAAAATATTATAGCTATGTGAAAGATAGAATGGTTGTGTGTAGAAGATAAACTAAGTAGAATGGTCATGTGAAAAATTATTAAAGCTATGTGTAAATGGGATGGTTGTGTTTGATTTTATTTTTAATGACTACATAAATGATAACAACCATGTGGATGGATTTCAGCTATATGTAAATTTATATACTAAAATTTGATTTATATAGCATCTCAGTTTTGTATATTTGAAAAATAACTATTAGGGATTTGCCCTTTATTTCTAGACCTCACTGCTGCTAAAAAGATTGCATTCACCATCTCACCATGCCTAATTATTTATCTTATGGTCTGACCCTATCATTTTTGATGACTTAGATAACCCGCACTGTACAAAAATTCTAAAACCTGACATATGTTATTTACTGCCAGTTTCATATCCTCAACACCTTCCTAGCTTGTCAGACATGTCCCACATAGAAAATACCAACTAAGCACCTATTCAGGCTCACTCAATCGATTTCACAATTGAGTTATACTACCATATTCTTCTATATTTCTATATTAGTCATAAGAGTAGTCATAATACAAGTCTGAATCACTCAAATAAAAACCCATGAGCAATATTTTTCTATTTATAAACTAGATCATTGCATGCCCTTGCATATAGTGTATTTCACCTTTGTGCACACATAAGACAACACCTATGGTAGAACTACATATGTTTGAGGCCTTCCTTAGAGTATTGGTTATGTAGGTAGTGATCAATGATAGATGGGTCCTTGAGGTCAGATCAACACCATGATACCACTAACCCTTTTGTGGCAAGGTGCAAAAGACCTAAGGTGAAGAACCAGGGGTTTGATCTAAAAAAATCCATTAGTAGCCCATGCACATAAATAAAAAACATCAACATAAAGGTGATGAAAAGCCCAAAAGGCTTCAAGAAATAACTTTCAATATAGTGAATATTTTATATAATATAGTAGCATCAAGACTCAAATAGAAGCATCAATGCAAGTGTCCACATGTCAACACATGTGTACAAGCTTCCAAAAATAATATTTACAAAATCTGAAAACTAGATGTTAATCTTGTCCCTGCTTGTTTCCACTTTTATACTGCTCAAATCTACCTGATCATTTGTAGATATGCTAAGTATTATATCTTCTTAGTTTTTATGCAATCAAACTATTTTTTTAGTGTACTTTCTATATTTACCATAACTTAGATTTTTAATTCTAAATATTAATTTATCTAAGTTTTTAATTAATTGGCCTTCTCTAGAATAGTTTTATTCATCCTTGTGTATAGGTTATTTTACCTCCTTTAACCCTAAACACCATATCTAAAAAGGGTTAAACATTTTGTGAACCCTACCTTGTATTTTCTCATGTTAATCCTAGCTTTCTCTAGGATTTACAGTCTTACAAGGTTTATAATTTTAATAAGTTTTAGATCTGAACTTTTCCATTTCCTTTGGCACCTTTATTTACATTGATTAAATATTTAAAATTTTAAGAAATATTGTTTCAAAATGGAATATTAAGGATCCTTGGTCAAACATATAAATAAAAATAGAGTATGAATTAATGCATTTTTACATGTTACACAAGAAGAAATCAATAAACATGTTAAGGCTAGTACACCAACATCCAATAATGGTGAACTCTTAGATGAAAAATTTATTGCCACATCCTCCATGGGAATAATTAATACCTCAACTCAATTACTAGTTCCAATGCCTATATCAACTCAAACCATGTTCACATCCACTTTGGTGGTTTGTCAAATATCAAATCTAAATCCCAATAGGTCTATTATACAAACTCTTCTCCAAATTATAAAATCTTTGGAAGCTAAGGTTATAAACATTGAATAAAATGCTCTAAAATCAACTCATGTTATTTATTCAAAATATGTATTTCCTAATCATGTGGCACCTAATATATCTTTTCACCCTTTTTCAATTGGTTTTGTTACATCTAAGTTGCCTTTTACGATGGCAAGGGTGATCCTGAATAACAACTATGATATTTCTATGCAACATGCCTTAATTATGATTCAAATGATAAAATATTGATCAAATTATTTTCAAAGAGACCAAAAGAATATGATTTAATATGGTTCTATGACTTACCAATTCAATCAGTGACAACACTCAAACCTCTAGCGGATAAGTTCTAGCATATTTTTCTATCAAGATCACTAAAAATATTGCATATGAATAAATTGCTGAGATCAAACAAGGAACAAATGAAACTATTAATGAATATGCTTTGAGATACAAAATAATGTTGGCCAAAATGACAAATCCAATGGTAGATACAGAGATTCAAGACATCTTCCAACAAAGTTTATTTGCCTCATTACATGAGTCCATTATTTTCAAGAAGTTCAAATATTTTGATGACTTATGCCATAATGTTTGAGATCATGAAATGAAACTTATTTCATTGAATAAGTTTAAGTATGTAGCAAACACATCAACTACATCTACTACCAAGTTTCATATCAAACCAAACTACAAGGATCAACCTACAAAATGTAAAAAGCCAACAACTACAATGGTTAACGTCATATAAAAATAACCTAATTGGCTCATCTTATCCCATTCACCTAAGGGAAAATTTACACAATTACCCGAGTCTCCATATTTGTTACTTGAGAAGCTTGTGGATGTAATCTCATATCTCTCCCTCCTTCCATAGAGGTTGATATGGGTTAACATCTACAAAAAAGATATGAGGCTAATGCATATTGTGATTATCACAAAGGACACATGCATTCTACAAACCGATGTTATATCTTGAAACATAATATACAAGACATTATTGACAATCAACATATTACATTTGATGATCCTTTAAAGGATTCAAGTTCGCAACCTGGTGACCATCATAACTAGAAGATATTTAACGATCCATTGTAAGAACATTCAAATAAAGATCCACAAGTACAAATGGCATATAATGCATATCCTCCTCCATCACATTATGGGCACCCATTAGATGGGATTATTGGAATCTATACACAAACATTACCTCCTATGGTTCATAGACCTTTTACTACATTTGATGATAGTGAAAGTGGATGATGATTCAAATATTCATTCATTGTTTATTTGATCATACCTTGATCATCAACCTATACATAGTGTTATGATCTATGATGGTGATAGTGAGAACATATGTACCATGATCTTAATTACACACATGGGATATACACATGATGATTTATAACCTTTGACCAAAATGGTCAGAGTATTCGATGGGACATCACAACATGTTATTGTGAGATTGATTTACCTTTACAAGTTGGTCCAACATATGTGTTCACTATATTTTTAGTTATGCCATTTACAAGAGTCTTTGGATACATAAATTTCATATAGTATCTTTTTTAGTGAATGGGTGTATTAAATACATTCATACAAACATGGTAGTCACATTTTCTAGAATTCCATATGAACATCCACTTGAACACACGAGGTTTATTCCTAGACAATTGATTATGTAACCTACTAAGGTTAATCATATATGAAAGGGTAAACAACAAGAAATATTCTCTCCTAGGTGGCCCATACTTGAGAGACTATTGCAACATAAATACATAGTAGATTCCATAGAATCCTCATTCATACCTACATGGTTTACCTAGTGGATAAGAGAAAATAAACATATTCTAATTGTAGTGGCACCCAAGAAATCACAAAGAACTAAAAATTGGGTTCGACAACCCCTTAATCCTTTTATTACCTCTTCACAACCTTAGAGTCCTATAAGACATATGTAGAGTACCATAGATTCTAAATTTCTAAATGTTCACATATACATGTTCCTTGGTAGTATCACCAGTTCAATGTACCATATTCTATGTTTGGAAATACCTATGAGCATACCTTAGATGGGATAATAGGTTATACCTTTTTACTTTCAAAATATACCAAAAAATTCAAATACACACACACATATTCAATAAAATACCAAAAAAACCACGTAAATTTAAAAATATAAAAAATATTCAATATTCACATGTTTACTAGCTCCTTGGCATAGATGTTATTTGCTTGATGTTAGCAGGTAGCATATGATATATTTTATATACACATATATGTTTCATATGTAATTGAGTGTGATACAAGAATATAACATACCAATGATACTTGCACATACAGATATTGGGCCTTTCCTCTTCCCACATGGCACACTACATTGGGGGGCATCTGCTTCTTTGGGAATTATTGATACAAGGTACTTTAATTTATGATCATTTATACATTATCATGTTAAAATTATATCCTAATGATTACACATGCCTATGCTTATGTTTACATATTTCATAATATACTTAATATACTATAATACATGACAATTTTGCTAACACATTAATGCATGGAATAGTATGGCATGCTTATGTTGGCTGCTTATACTTCATTTATTCACATTATCACTTCCTTGAGTGTCTTTTTATTGCTTTCTATGGTATTGCTTATGGAACATTTGAATATGTTCCTTGCTTATTGGCCCATGTGCCAGTATATGTTTCATTCTATTTAGATATTTGAATAGGTCATTCCTTCGAGTGTGTGGCATTTGAATATTCCCCTTGTCTACAGTCTTCTTAGACCCCTCTTGTGTGACATTGAGTGCTCTTGTGTGTGTGCTTGATTATTTGTTGAGCTTGTATTTTTACATAATAGATATTTCCATGATGCATATCATGCAACTTAGGTTTTTTTATGATCACATAGTACGAGATTCATTGATATATCTACTTAGATATGTTATGCCTACATGTTACACGATTCATACAAGGATTATATAGTTATCTTATACTTTTGAGGTAGGTAAGTATCAGATTCTAATTCCCTCACCTCAAAATGGGGGAATATTAGTGGGGGCATGTCATAGGTACATGACCTCCACATTTATACAATTCTTAAAATTTCTAGAGTTTTATCATAATTTACATGATTTATATATACACTTGGATCAAAATATTATATATAGTGCACCAATTTTTCCAGATTTTTGACAATATTTTTCTTATTTTTGATAGGTATTATACACATTTATAGAATAGAGATTATAGTTTGATAGATAATTCAACTTTAGACACATTATAGGTGCATATGACATGCAAGTGCACTAAAAATTGTAAATACTTTTTTACCAAGAAGCACCAATACTTTACTAAAAAGCACCATTTTCTCAACATGAAGCACCATTTTGAGCCATTATCTATCTAAAATAGTTGGCTCCTTTGATTAGTGTGGTTCATATTAAACACTCTCAATAGGCTAACACTACTTCCATTTTGCAAGTTGAGTTGATCATAACACTTGGTTTTTATTGTACTATCACTTGAGTTCTGGAATTTGGATTCAATGATCTCAATGGTCTATCACAACTCACCCTTACAATATATTAGGGACATAAATACCATCCAATCTCCATTTTCAAATCTCCAAGGTTTAGTTTTGAATATGTCTTAGCTCCAATGCTTCATAAGAAAGCATATTTACCCGTCCAAAATACTAAGGGGAAACATGGTTGCATTAACACACGTGTATTCCTTCCTTCCTCTCTTTCTATTTAAACATTTCAATTATGTGTAATTTTTGATTATATGCACTAATTTATATTTTAACATTCTCTTGGTTACATGTCATACACTAGCAGAGCACTTGAAGTGGGCCCAAACAAAGGCAAGGTGTGTTATACACATCCAGGTATGCATTTCTTTCCTTTAAACTAGTAATTTCATCCTTATACATTACTAGATTAAAGGGGGGACAAATATAAATACTAAAATTTGATTTATATAGCATTTTAGTCTTATATGCTTGGAAAACACCTACCAGGGCTTTTCCCTTTAGTTATAGACCTCCCTGATATCAAAAATCTTGCATTTTCCATCCTACTATGCATAACTATTTATCATATGATCTAACCCTATCATTTTTGATGAGCTAGATCTCTTGCATTATATATAATTCGTAAAGCCTAATATATATCCATAATTGCTAGTTTTAGATCCTCAACAACTTCTTAGCCTGTCGAACACTTGCGTCCCACACATGGACACTTAGGTTGATCCAATTTTCCATAATTCTTATCAAGTGTCCAATCCTCAAAAGTTAGTTAATTTGAAAATATTTTGAATCCTATGGATTGTCCCATTTATTTTATTTAACCCTTTCATCATGAATTTAAAAAAAAAGGTGTGGTGTAAATATAAATATAGGTTTACTCATTATTCATATAGAAAATACCAATCAAGCAACTATTCAATCTCACTAAATTGATTACATAAATAAGTTATACCACCCTATTATTCATTATTTATTTACTAGTCATAGGAGTAGTCATATTATAGGTGTTAAGTACTCAAAGAACAACCCATGAGTAGTGTTTTTCAAGTTACAAGCTAGATCATTTCATGACCTTGCATATAGTATATTTCACCCTTGTGCACACACAAGCCAATACCAAGGAGAGAACTACATATGTCTAAGGTCCTCATTGGATTATTAACTATGTAGGCAGTGCTCATTAATAGAGGGGTACTTGAGGTAGCTCAATTTTGTGTGCCCACTAACACATTTTTGACAAGGTATAAAAAAGAACTAAGGTGAAGAGCTAGGGTTTTTATCCACAAATAATCATTAACAACCTATGAACATGAATAAAATACATCAGAAAAAGGTGACAAAAAACCCAAAAGGCTTTAGGTGGTCACTTTGTAATATAGCGAATATTATGTACAAGACAACTCTGTTGAGATTTAGATAGAAACATCGACACAAGTGTCCAAACTTCCAATTTTTTTTTCCAAAATCTGATGAGTAGATCCTAATCTTGTTCTTGCTTATTTCTAGTTGTGTACTTTTTAGATCTACCTACACATTTGCATATAAGCTAAGTATTATCTCTTCTTTGTGTTTATGCAATCAAACAATTATTTTGAGTGTACTTTCTATATTTAGAATAACTTGAAATTTTAGTTCATACTATTCATTTATTTAAGTTTTTAATTAATTGGCATACTCGTTAATAGTTTTATTCATTCTTGTGTATAGGATTTTATGCCCCTTTAATTCTAAACACCATATCTAAAATGTGTTAAATAGTAAATAGATTTTTTTTTGTGTTTTTGGTTTTGACCATTTGAATAAAATTAGAGACTTAAATGTTATCTTTTCCATTTGGGAAATTAATAAGATGTTGAAAAGGGTATTGCATCTTATCTGAATGCATTGATGTGTTCCTTTCTTTGAAACCTATATGTTTCATTTTCGTTCTTTGATGGTAACTTTCAGGTGTGGTTTTTATGGAAATAATGATCTAAATGGTAAATTCATCTCCATGATTGACTTGAATTGATAATTTATCATTGATTTATTGGAAGTTGATTGTGAATCTATTATGAAGCTTGAAAATAATTTGAATAATATGATTATTATTACATAACATTGACCATTCATTTGTACATTTCACAATGGATGTTGATGAAACCTATGTAACTAGCAAAATGATTTTTTGATGCATAAGTGGCATTCTATGTGGAATTTTATTGTACTTTTGTTGATGTTTGATTTGGTAATCGATTGGGAGTTGTATTGAATTCAAAATAAATCTTGACCTTGCATTCGGTAAGAAGCTTGAATGGAATTCAATTTGAAACCTGTTATGTTATGAATTATTGTCGAATATTTCATTAAGGTCATGATTGATTTAACATGATTAAAGGTTTTTTTATGTTGATTATATAAAGTATTGATTTATGATTCAATTTAAGATTAAATCCTTAATCATGTCTATCTATTACTCGTATTTGATGGTTGTGGCTTGTAATTATTTGTAATGATTATTATGTGAAAAAATTGTATTATTGTTACCTGAATGAGTTAAAAGTGGTGGCTTAATTTAATCATTCCTTGGCTGAATTAAAATGATTCACGTTCTTTATTCATAATGAATGTCATGCATAGGTAATTATGTTAATATACTTATGAATGATAGTTATCATTGTAGCAGTTGGTTTAAAGGTTGTAATAGTTTATGAGTGATCAAGTTTGATTGATATGTTGATAATATATTAATGTGTTCATGACATTATTCTATAATCTATGTTAATATTATGTTATGAAATATGGTATTGGAAAGCTAATAGTTGATTAGAATCGGTCAAGATTATACATGCTTCTTATGTTAACATTATTATGATGGATTATGATAAATGTGAATTATTTAGGAAACCCTATTATGTGTTAGATAATTTGCGATGATGATTATTTTAGAAATTATTTATGATGCATTGCTTAGAAAGATTATGCCTAAATAAAATTGTAAGTGATAAGTAAAATCAATTGCAATTATTTTACAATCTAATTGATCTTGTTAAATAATTTAAATGATCAATCTTATATGTGGCTCTTATGATTTGCATGCAAAATGACATGTATGTACTTGAATATGGTTTAATTTGTAGTTATGCATGCATTTGAATTGCATGATATAACCAAGTAGATGATTATAGCTTGGTTATAAATTAAAGTTATCTTGTTAAATCATGTTACTAAAGGATATGTGATCTATGGATACTTAGATAATTAATTATGAAATTGTAATTTTATGGAATTTATTGCAAGATATACTGAGGATTTATTTATTTCATGTTGTACTTATATATACTTATTAAATTTTGTGAGGACTTGAGCCCTTATGAAATTGTGTCAATCATATCATCAAGGTTGGTGAGGGCATGATAAGTATTTATGACAACATTACTTGGCAAGCCCTCAACAAGCTGACTAGTCATTGAAACACAAAGTAAAGGGGTCAAATTATTATTTTAAATCATTTTTTGTGCCACATAAATACATTGGGCCTTGATCTTGGTTACGAATATCTATGGTATCTCTAAGGCATGGGTAAAGGTTTCTTTTGACAGGGGTTATCCCTAAACTTTGGTCTACGAGACCAAGAGTCTGATAAAACTCAAGTGTTAGTTGTTGACTTGTTTTCTAGTTTGAATTTCAAAGCTCCATGACTATGTAATATTATATTTAGAAGGATTGAAAAGTATTATTATACTTGATATGATGACAACATAATTATGAATCTATGAAGTCTTATAAACAACATGAGGGACTATGACTATATGATCAACTTTTCCTTTATTTATATGCTTTGTATATGTGATCGTAGACCCTGATGATGTGTAAAACTTAAGAAATCATCCTCCTTCACCTTGTAACCCTAGGTGTTCTTATAAGGGATAGAAACCTATAAAAAATGGGAAAGTGTAATTCATTGAGCTAATTCCAATCACCTCCATTTAATAATTGACCATTATATAAGTATCAAATAATCCAAGGAGGGAAATCAAGCCACATGTAGTTTTCCCACCAAGTGTTATTGTGCAATTGTGATCCTTAATTATATGTATGCAATTAATGATATGGATTTGATACTTGACAACTCTTACTATGATTGAGCTTTAATGTGCTTCAGACTTGGATAGTGAATGCTCCTAGTGATAGATTCATAATTTGGGAAGAATAGGATAATTTTTCTCAATGTACAATAATGTATATATGTGTATTAGATAAGTTCCAAGTCCCTTTTGAATGAGACTATGGTTTGTTTATATATGAGTCCAATTAGGTTATTTATAATGCATCAACATGCTAAGTAAATGGGCCAATTCTAAGAAAATGTTTTATTTTAAAAAATAATTGTTGTTGGTAGAGGGTTGGTTCTGACAAAATTAATTTAATATCTATTGGCAATATTGATCAAAACTAACAAAACTATCCTCTATACAAGTGCACTAAACTAAAGGTCTAAGATGTCTATGTGGGATATTTAACAAGTTAGAAACACACAATGAGGTTCTTTTAGGTATGTAACATCATGACATAAGGTTTAACTCATAAGATGGAATGAAAATGTAAGATAATGGTAGATTAAGACATGTTTTATGTTTTCAAGTCATGCATCATAAATATGTATCAAACTTGTCATTTTCTAGTACTTAATACCAGACTTTCATATTTAAAAATGCCCCATTTTATTCTAGTAATGGAATTTATAGAATAAAAGGATGGATATATACCTCAGTGTGTACAACACATTTTAAAAAAATGGTATGAAGCTCTAATTGTGCAGTTCACTTAATATCAAACCTACAATCATGTGTAGTCAATGTCCGTAGATTGGTAATTTTAATTTTTTTTTTAAAATTTTAAGGTTAGAGTACACATGTGTGTTAGTGAAAAAACCATGTTGCCTTTATAATTTAATTGAAATGATTATTAATTGTTGAAGCATTGTAGAACTTGTGCTTGCTTACTAAAGCACATGGAGAGTTGGGGAAATTATGCCCTAAATTTATGTAACTATGTAGGCCCTTGGGTTAAAATGACATGTCCTGATCCTCATGAAAATGGGGAGAATTACACAATGTACTAACACAAAAAATTATGTAGGTAAGAGAGAGAACCACATGATTAGTTTTCTCAAATAGAATTGAATCAACCACTATAAATGGCTTATAGATTCAATTGTATAATTTTGCCCAAGTTCACTTCATATGAAAACAAAATGCATTATCAAAAGGGAATGAATGATGTTAATGACCACATCAAGAATGTATGTTTGATTGTATATATTTTCACTTAAATTTTCTCAATTTAGAATAAAATTTATGATTAATAGAGATTGAAAAATGTCCATGCCCTCATCATGACCATAAATATGAGAAGTGTGAAGTGGAATGACAACCATTTTTCATTCAACTGTAAAATATGATTTTATGTATGTGAATAAACCAATATCATTCATCATGAATCTTAAAATGTGTATATGTTCATGAACCAATATCATACACCTTAAATATATACCAATTGATATATAATGTTATGCATCTATATGTTGGGTTTGAGAACATGTATAAAACCTATAATTTATAATCATTTAAACTATGTATATATGCCCATACATATGCAACTTAGTGCATATGAATATATGCTCATGATTAGGTTAGTATCGACCAATGATATTAACTAAAACTAAAAAAATTGAACTTTGTACAATTGGGTTAAACTAGAGGTATATAAATGTCTGTGCATGATATTTACTAGGATTGGAATAGACATTGATGTTCCTATAGGTGTGTAAGAGTAGAAATAAAGGGTCAACTCATAAGATAGCATGTAAGAATGAGAGAATGGAAAATTAGGACCTTGTTTATGCACTCAAGTCATGCATGGTAAATGTGTGTCAAGATTGTTATTGTCAACAACTTAATACCATATTTCACTATCTATAAAACCCACACATCCATAGAATTCATATCCAAGATTAAAGGATTATGTGAATTTCACACATTCAATGAATATGAATCAATCAAAAGAGGCCACTTGTTATATTTTGATTGTCAATGTTGAAGTCTTAGACTGTAATGAATTTGACATTCTATGCACTTTGTGACTTCGATCAAATCAACAAGCACCACTTAGTAATCTCCTATTGGTTGCAATAAAGGTAAAAATAATGAGGTGTCTAGAATACTAAAGGTAAAAAATGGATTTAAAAATATGATAAAGAAGATTCAATTTATATAGACTTGGTAGTAAAGCATTTTCAAAACTTTAGAGCTTTATGTCCATATCACTTTGTGATCAATCATAGATTTCCATATATAAAACACTGAACCTATGAGAATATCATAATGGATCCAAGAAAGTAATGTATCCAAATGATTTCATTAAAGCCATAATGAATAAATGAAACTTTTTGACTCTGATCCAATCGATGGCTGTGACATTTCCTCTTTAGATACCAATTTTATAATCTATTGCATACATTTTAATGTAATTTTCATTGTGAGTTATAATTGAGGCCACTTTATTTATCATGCAAGTGTGGAGTAAAATAATATGCAAGAAAATATTTAATCAAAATAAATAAAATAAGAAGTATGTACAATAATAAATGTCACTTAATAACTCTATGAATGACATCATGTGATGATCAATCATTCACTATAATTTGTCCCATTATCACACTAGTAAAGAAGTAGAAACATGAAGACTATAAAGTGCAATGAAACTGACAATGGGTCCAAGGAATTTTCAATGGATAAATTTGAACCCTATCACTTTGTGAACATGATTTAATCATAGCTTTTCATGTGGCATGGTGTGTTTGAGTATAATTAATTCTAAAAAATATTAAAGAGAGTAAATAAATTAAAGGGTCCATGTTAAGCATCTAGAATGAAATGAATCACATGGTTGCATGAGTTTTTAGAAATTGAAAGCATCCACATGTATCATTGTGATTAGACAAAAGATACATAATGAGTTAGGAGACCAAGAGGAAAATTTATGACTTTGAAGCCACAAGATCTCAACACGTGGATGATAGAGATGTTCCATTGACACTAGGATATATTTGATGCCTGTCATTGCACATCATTAGTTGACATTAATGATTCACATCATTGAAGGCTATGGACTTGTTACACATTGTACATATGCCAAAGATTAGATTAAATAGGGACTTTTTATTTGTGTTTGATAAACATTGGCACTTAGAGTATATCATATTCCATTTTCCTATTGGAGTGGCCATCATGAAATTAGAGAAATCCTAACACATTCTGCACATTTCTATCCATAGATGAGATATTCATTAGTTACAATAAGGATGATAGGGATTTATGGAGGACCTGGTTGGCATCATAGATGTGATATAGTAGGGTGTGGTAAACATTGATGCATTTAACGCTGAGCCATTGATTGATCGGTAATTTGTGATCTTGATGTTTATTTTCAATGGCATATTGTTGCCTAACAAGAGTGATCACTAATTTCACATGGGCCTAAGAGGGGTGCTCTAGGACATGATTTTAAATATTATGAACTTTTCCTAGGGGCCTATGGTAATGGACTAGTTATATAGTTATTTACACATAGTGTCCTATTAACATGACAAGAATATTGGGTCATACATATATCTTCAAGTTTGGGCGTAGAAGCATATTACCATTGAGCAGATAGTGGGACATATATGATATTAGGCTATACAGAAGCTACTTGCTTATGTTTGGTACTTGATAGGAGAAGGTTGACATGATATCAAATGGGAATCACCCTTATACTAGTGGGATATAAATGAGATGGTGGATGAAGACTTCATCTGACATCCCTACATGTAGATATAGTTTGGATGGATAGAGGATAAATATTGGATGAAGTACATGATTACACCCTGTTATATCACAAGGCATCATGAATTTACTATGAAGAGGTATAAATTTGATTGAAAGTTTCCCAACCTAATGGATTTCCCTCCTCACCACTTATTGTGACCATATCACC
This sequence comes from Torreya grandis, assembly GCA_037957365.1. Lineage (NCBI taxonomy): Eukaryota > Viridiplantae > Streptophyta > Pinopsida > Cupressales > Taxaceae > Torreya > Torreya grandis. The sequence goes on from JARHVA010000265.1 coordinate 460,312, forward strand.
ATTGGCAATGCCCCAAGCTCCTAGGCAATCATCATCACCACCTATCATTCCAATAGTGGTGACTACCATTCCCACTCCATCACTATCTCTAACACTATAATCCTTTAATCTCCCTACCAAAACAACACCTACATATACAAGAAATCCCAAGAGCCCACCTATTTCTCTCCAAAATGTGGAAGTGAAAAAAGAACATGCAAAAATCCCTAAACATGGAGATGATAGGAGTGGTATGATAAGATTGGACCATGTCATAGTTTATGATAGTGATGAAGAAAATATAAGATGAAAAAATAAAGATGAATTCATATCAGGGCCTGACACTGAAGAGTCATGTTCAATCAATGAGACGATAGAGTCAGATCTAGAAGATGAATGGTTGTCCAAGGTAAGTATGCAATCATGGGGAACATAGTTGATAGGAAAATTTGAGTTGGTTGAAAAAGTAACTATTAAAGCAAGGGATACTAAATTGATACCGAATATAAAAGGAGAGGCAAATTCAAACCTACAATCTACAACATAAGCACCTTCTCCAACAACCCTCTAAGCTCTCCACCTCTGGTAACTACATCAATTATTACTTTGGAGCTAGTTATCCTTTGGTTGTAAATTCTACCAGTTCTCATTATATAGCTAATTCTTTAATTTTGGCAATAAATATCAGTGCAACACATTCTTTACATTATTTAGATTCTTTAAGATAAATAACCCAACCCTAGGTTGATGCTACACTATCAATTTTGGAAAACGTATCCCAAACTAGTACTTTAAAGCCTATGGCCACTATGTTATGAGTGTTGGAGTTGCATATAGTTCTATTAATGGCTATTTTTAAAACCTATTAAATACCTTAGTGACCTATTCCTTCTTTAGTAGAACTAACCCTCAATCTCCTAGTCTAAGCAAAGGGGTACATTTTAAAAAACTGGTATCTACCTCTATTTTTGTTTCACATATAATCCATTCCATACCATTTAAACAAATAGAAATGCCTATTGGCTAAGCCACACAAACAAAGACACCTATAATTTTGATACACAAAGTAGAGGGGAAATATAAATACATCATAGATACATTAGTCTAGAAGTAGGTTACAGGTTAAAGGAATGCCATTCCTTATTTTCATGTAATAGGGACATCCTCCCCAAAGGTTATGTTACCTCTAGGACAATTCCATTTAACAACTCAAGGAGATCAACTAGCCCAACAAGATCATCCAACACAATTAGTACAACCTACAAAACAAACTGAGTAACAAGTTACCCTAGATATTCCTTCATGGATCAAGCAATTGCAACAATAATAAGAAACAATAAGACATGATTTGGTGATAATTTATTAATCTATAATTAAATTAAATTTTTATAGATAGATGATTACTTTGATAAAGGTTAAAAGAAAAATTGTGATAGCTAAAGGTCAACAGACAGAGTTGGAGTAGAGAGAAGATATCTTCTCTCTAACTAAGAGAAGGAAGGTGAATCCTTCAGACCTTGATAGGATCAGAGAATATCCTTGTAGTTTCATGGATACACTAGGAGGGGTGATCAAGGAATTATTTAGAATTTTTGATCAAGATGTGCATAAGCAACTAGAGGTAAGCAACATTTAAGATCCAAAAGAGATAATAGATAATTTATAGGGGATAACTAGAAAGATATTTGATACCATTGATTTAACAAGGTCTGCAAAGGCCACCTCCCAACCCAAATGGGAATAAATTATTTAATTGGTTAACAAAATAAAGGATATTGATGGGAAATTGCATTTCATAAGCCCAACCATAAGAAATAAATCTTATGATCACCTCAATTTAATGACAACATTCGAGGTTGCTTGGGTACATAATTATATTATTGTAAAAAGGGATGATATACTTGAATGGAATCAAGAGATACAAGTTTTAGTTCAACAATTTTTAAACAAGGAGATGGAAGCTATATCTATCCTGACTGACTTAAGAGTCACTTAATTACGCACCCCATAGGGCCAACTGGTGGCCAAGCCCATTTTTGAAAATTTTCTACAAGCAAAATATATCTTTAAAGCAAAAACCGAGGGAACTATTTATAGAATTCATGATGAAGTAATGCAACCAATTAATTTTGTAAGAGATAATATTATTGGGATCGAGTCACTGAATGCTAGGATTAGTTATACATTAGTTACACACAAGATATTGATGGACAAGTTGCCTCTATTTTTCAAAAGAGCTTTGTTTGATTTTGAGACTATAAAAATTTATTTTCAAACATAGTGATTTTGAGACTATCAAAAGTGCTGGCATGAATTCTTTCTTGATGATGAATCACATATAGTGATTCAAAATCTATCGATGTAAAATCACACACAGTTTTTATCTCATAAATCATTCTATTCAGTTTCATGGACTTTAAAAACATAAAAGATATTAACAAAATGAACTTTCAAATAAGTCATGTACTTTACCTTCAAATAGAATCAAATAAGCAAGCAACTATGCCAATAAATGCCCTACCAACCCCACCTTAGAGTACTCAGATTCTTAATTATACATTAGTGTATACTCAAACTAGGACAACTTATGTCCCACTTCCAACACCTACATTGGGTTCAACTTCAGTTTTACTAACTTTTACATCTATTTCAATTTCACTTTTAGATCTATTTCCTGTCTCAATTGTAACTCTGAGTATAACTTCAGTTCTATCCACTTTGGCTAGTACATTAGCTATCCAATATTATTCTTCTTCCAATAGTGCTACATCAGTGCTTTATAAATATAATATATATTTGCATTTTTGGCTAAGTTGGAGCTTTGGTTCTTGATCTATTTTGTATGTATATATTGTATTCTAGATGAAGAATTCTATTTTGAGAAATCAATATTGTATATGCATAATTTGCATGAGATTAGCATACGATGATATTTTTGGATGTATACTTTTAGACTTTTCCCTAGAGATGAGGCCATCCCCATCCCAATATTTTCATACTTGTATCCTCTTAGTCCCTAAAGGAGGAGAATTTTGGTTGTTAAGATTAATAAGAAATTTTGTATTGATGTGAAAATCTTGATTCTTATCTAATTCTGTGAACTGTGTAAAACATGATATCATTATTGTATCTTATTTCTTTGATTGTGCATGAGTTATCTCTTTTCATTACAATTATTCAATTTAAGCTATAGCTGATTTGAATGCCTTTTATATGTTAATTATAATCCCCCCTTTGTAGATGTGCAAGAGTAATTCAACAAACTGGGCAACCTTTGGTTATGCATGTTTAAGTTTATTATGTTTTGGTTCCCTTTTGTATATATCCAATTCCTAACACCATTTGTGTTGAAATTGTCAATGTTACTCGAATTACACTCAAATACATAATTTAGGTCAAAATCACTTAAATGCACTAAATGGTTTGAGCTTGTCATATACAAGTGCTGATTTAGGTCAATGTATCCCTAAATGGGGCACTATATTTTATGTAATTCCTAACTTTTCATAAATTATTTTGAGTTAAAATGATTATTTCACATTTTGGTGCTCTGGATCACTCTTTTATTCTTATTCTTTAGTACACATCATGTACCTTTGTTATTTTGTGTCGATAACATCCTAAATGGGATAATAGTTCATACGCATCTAACATCGCCTTCTAATTCCTCTAAAATAAAATTATGACCCAGTAATATGACTTTCGGACCATTTTGATTAATTGTGCACCATTTTTCAAAGAATTACACTAAATTTGATTAGTTTTACTTAGGCAAATTAAACCAAAGTATGAGCTTAAGTAAGAATTCTATGGAGCAAATTGAATATTTCTTTATTAAAAATTGATTATGAATATTTATATCACCTAATGACATGATCAATGGGGTGGCATCTATAAGCCATAAATGAAATAAATATTAGGTTTATGGGCATCCATGCCTCTTCCTCCCAAATATTTATGAGGATATTTATAGATTTATTATGCAATATTACATTAATTTATGGCCACACATCTCAATCTTGAGATGGATGGTCATGGTTGATCCTGACCCATTTGAAAAATCTATAAATGGAAGGGCATAAAACATAATTTTTAAACTTAATTTGTGTAAACTTATAATGCAAGATTCTCTCCACAAGTCATTTGTGTATTGTAATAAATGCATTATTTGCAATAAGATAGCTTCATTTGATAGGCATATTAGTGATTTTATATCATGAACCTAGATTATGCATGGTGATCTTGAGATGATGGAGGAGCTTGGCATCTATTGTTGACAAAGACAAGAACATCAAATCAAGGGGAAAAACATGCTTGGAACTGATTTTGGATGGTGGAATCATTTGGGAAGGTAATATGCATGTGTGCTTTCATTCAATTATTTCTTATTGTCATTTTCAAACCTCATTGAATAGGTTGGCTGAGATTGTTAGTTATTATGCATTCTTTTGTGTTTTTCATGATTAATATTTAAACTAATCCTATTTTTAATCCAACACTACATTCTAGCATGCCTGGTGGGACCATATCATCCATTCAAGTAAGGAAGACATTTTGGTAATCTCAGATTTCCATTTAAGTCATTAGAAAGTCCTTTAACATCAATTTTTATGCTCATTTTCCTATGTTTTTAATGTTTTTTGTGCACACATAGGTTACATAATGACCAACGTCAGTACTAGGTGACCGGCATCAGTCAAGGCCAATCAACATTGGTTAGGTAGCAGTGTAAAATATGGCTATAAATTTTAATGTTTAATCTTTATTCAAGTTTGTTTATGTCATATTGAATTTTATAAGTCTCTGGTCTAAACATTTATTGATATAAAAGGTTTTTTTTTTGGAGTTTTTATCCTAACTAGTAAGCTAACATGTATTTTTAAGCATAACATTTTTGCTTTCGAGTTCACAAGTGACTGTTATTGGTCGATTTTGATCGAAAATGATTATTTTTTGACTAGCATCAATCTTGCAGTAATTGACATCGGTCAATAGTGACCAACATCGATCATTATGCTTTTAAAAAAGCATAGACTTGAGAGCGACAAATCCAAAGTCACTTGTTTCATTTGAAAATATGCTTCAGATCTAAATAAGACTCTCTAATTTTTCTTGCAGGATCTACAAGGAAAAGTGTCTATTTGAGCATAATTAAGTGTTTTTAACATTTTATTTGGTGTTTAAAATGAATTAGGAACCTTCCCTTTAGTGTTTAAAGAAAAATTGCATGGTTTATTTGATTGTTTAAGTGGATGTTTTCAAAGTGTTTGAAAACTAAGGCCAAGGGGCCAAGAACATCACTAAACATTTCAATTCAGTGCTTAAAACCAAACTCACTTAAAAGTTGCAATATTTTTCAAAAAGTGTGTGTTTTTTTAATGCAAATCATCTATTGATTGTTAGATTGTCTAAGCAAAATAATTGTGCATGTATGCTCTCCCCCCATCCCCTATAAAAAACTTGGGTGATCAAAAGTGCCATTTCATTAAAATTATGCCTTTGTCCAAGGCATAAAAAGGAAGTTGTTTAGGCTCTCCCTAAAACCCATATGGTTTGGGTGATATAAAAACAACTCTAAAGTCTTTTTAATGAGATTTTATTTCATGAAATTTGGCTTGTGAGGGGGATGTCATTACCTCCCATGTGTTCTCTAGGGAAGCATTAACCTAGGGATTCATCTCTCAATAGTGTTTTAACCCTGTTCCATGGAGGGGTATACAAATTAGGGTACACATACTACTAGAGCTAGGGGTTGAGCGACTAACCTCTCTTTTAGTAATGAAAGCCCAAGTCAGGTCTAGTCAACTAGAGGATTACACTAAGTAGTCCATGGATGGAATCATCATGCAAAGGAATATACACTTATGTGATATGTTGATTAGTATGAACTCAATTGATGTGTTGCATCTCTTGTGTTAGCCAAACTTAGGACCATCTAGACAGTCATAAATTGTTTAGAAAGCCCCACTTGTAATGGAGTATTGTTGATATAGGGTGCACCCAAAGGGTCATGTTTCCATATTGTCACTTAGAATAAGGGGGTATAAAATACCCTACCATATAATGCACTTTTATTTTGGATGAACACTTAATTTCCCTCCAAGTGTATGTATATAGATATATTTCAACAAGACAAAGTAAACCTTGTTAGTTTAGGGCTTAGGATGATTACTTAGTTGCATTTGTATTTTGGTCTTAGATTACTTGGTACTTGATTTGAGTCAAAACTTTCTTGTAAACACACGTCATAACCAAACACATTGTCCACCAATTTATTGAACAAGGAGGCATTACATTGTCCAAGTGAAAATCATCTTTGCCTTGTTCAAATTTATCATCTTAAGCATTATGTCATATAATCTAATTGGCACAGTTATGATACCCATTTGAGTCTAAACCAATTCCCAAATTATATTTAAGTCATTAATTGATAGTCCAAATTTAAAATTACACCTTTATAAGTTCATAAGGTTGACATGTTAATTAGGCTTGCCATGTACACTTGACTTGAGAGAACTTGGGTTCAATTTATCATTTTGATTGAAGTTCATTTACAGACTCATCATCTATCCCACCATTGTGAACTTGGGTCATCAAATGTATTTCTCACACTCCAAGTTCTAGAACATATTTTATACTATGATTCCTTTTACCATGTGGCAGCATCATGCTACCCATTTGGTTCTAGTTTTATACTTAGGAATTCTTGCATATTTCCACATCTTGAGTTTCTATGTTTGTATTGTCTCCTTCCTAATACAAAGGGATTTATTCTACTTTCCTACTAGCAACTCATTGAATTTGAAATAGTTTTTACGGTATTGATATATCTCAAAAGTCTATATTTTAGTGTACTAGTTACACTCTAGGGTTTTTAAGTTATCATACCCTATTTTAATTCATATGATTTCAACTTTGCCCAAGGTTGAGTAAATTTGTGAGCATCATTCTTCTAATTTTTAATTTTACTATGCTACCCTCCTTATTATAAGCTCTTTATTTACCTAGTCACCTTATTTAGAAAAGATCAAAACACATTCCTTGTTCAAATGTTTGCAAAAACATTTCTAAATCTAGTCAAACATAGAGAGAAACCATTTTTAGACATAAATCAAAGGTAAACTTGTAGTGGGGTGTATTACGACCCTAACTATGAGGAGGAACATTATTATGATGGTCAAGGAAATTCTGTGGTCTTTGAGGACATTCCCACGATAGTAGGATCAGAGGAAGATTATGTAGAATATCAACCCCAAGAGGATAAAGATGAAGATCTTCTAATGTTGATATAATTTGGTGATAGACTACCCTCAAGTTTTCCTATAGAGTAATTACATACCTTAGTTAGAGAAGAAAAGCAACAATAAGAGCAAGCTTTCGTAAACATTACACAAACTAACATACCTTCCTCCAACAAAGGCAATGCAATACTTATAGATTCAAAACCAAGGATCAAGATCTTGTTAACAAGATTAAGAAAATAAGTCAATGATATGCAATCCAACTTATCATAAACTTAATAGACTCTTTAGTAGCTACGCCAATCCACAATGATGCTTCCAAGGAACAAGGAAATGTGGTTAAAATAATGCAAAATCTAGTTAAGAACATAACCATGATAGATCAAGATGTATAAATAGAATAACCTAAATCCAAAGAGAGTCCATAACACACTCCACTAAACATGAAGAACACATTTTTCAATCACCAAGAGCCTGTTGTTCCTTTATAAAGTCAAAAACCCAAACATTCGGTATGCATTAAAGAAATTGTACAAAAAAATTTGGCTAGTTCATCTCAACGAACACATATAATGGTGAATAGACAAAAAACTCCCCAAAATAAATAAAACATGGTTAATTAAAGGAAAAATATTCCTAGGAATTGATTGCTTGTCTACTCAACTCAAAAAGTGAACCAAAACCAAGTCAAGGATCGTAGGGTGTAAATCCCCACCAAATCCATGTAATAACAGGGGCACATTCCACCCCAAAAACAATAATAGGGGCACATTCAACCCAAAAAAAAAAAAAAAGGGGTAGATACCACCCTAAAAATAGAAATAGGGGCACATTCCACCCCAAAAAAATTATGTTCCACCTATAAATTCACCAAACATGCAAGAGTGGAATTCCAATAAAGAGATTGTGTCACATTTGGAGATTGGAAACAAGATCAAAATTTAAATATTCAATGAGATATGTCCATATCCATTTGATTTATATATTCTCAAATTTTCCTTTCCACTTCCTTTTGAGGCACCCAAATTTGGAAAATATAAAGGAAAGGGTGACCCATGTGAATATATCTAGGCATTTTTCATATTATGCCAAGAGGTTGCTTATAGTAGCATATTCTTACTTCAATTATTTTTGTGAAGTTTAGTGGGACAAGATTTAGATTGGATACTCAAGTTACCCAAGGGATAAATTATATATTGGAATGAATTATCTGAAAAGTTCAACCATTTATCATACACCATCAAACATGAATTGATAATTGTTGACTTGTGCACAGCCAAACAATGTGATGGAGAAAGCTTCATGACATACCGATAAAGATGGAGGGTAGTAGCTAGTTGTTTTCAACATAATTTTCTAAACAAATAGTTGGTATACATATTTTCACATAACCTAAACCTTGAGGTGGTGCATAATCTATGGCTTGCTTGCATAAACACTTTCAAAGAGATCATAAACAAGGGTGTACATATTGAGAAGACACTTATTATAAAATGCCTTGGTAATATTTATGTGTAGGGTTAAACATCAAATAAAACTCCATCTTCTAGTCAAACAGTTGTGCAAGAAAAGCCTATGGGATTTAACAAGAACAAGAACATGGTTAGAGATAGTGTGACTGAAATAAGAAATGTACAAATGATGTAGGCCCCACTAGCCCTAATTGTACAATTAAATCCACCTAATCCACCACATAATTTTCAAAGACAACCTCCACAGAGGAAATTTCACAATTAATATAGAGTCTTCAACAAATTGGGAGAATCAGTTGACATAGTGTTTCAAAATATTATAGTAGCTACCCTGATTATATGGTGAATATCAAGGACATTTCCTCAAGATCAACCAAAACTAGATTGGTACAAGGTGAATGAATGGTTCAATTTCCATCATGTTGTTGGACATGGTGCATATTGGTGCATCTAATTGTCGAACCTAATTGAAGATATAATTGAGAGTGGTGAATTTGATATCAAATTAGCCACATAAGGCACTAATCAAGATATGGAAATCTATCAAGATCTATTTATTCAAAATAATCAAACACCACCAAGAAATAACTAAGGATAGAATCATAGGTAGAATCATAACTAGAATCATGGTTAAAATCATAATCAACATGATCATAATCAATATCATAATACCCATGCTAACAAATTGGGTTACAACAACATGCCTTATGACTATAACAACACTATGGTATGTATTTTTGTGCACCATATTACCACTATTACTATCAAATATCTTGAACTATTTCATGCTCCTCATAGTACAGTACCCATTATTATAGGGCCAACACCCTCTCCCTCTAGTAATGCCACATCGAGTTTGTGGAATTCTTTTGTGATTCCATTTACATGAGTTACTATTTATGAACAACATCCTTGTTCTAATTATAATGGCTCCTCATCAACTCAAAATTTTAGCAATGAAACTAGATGCCCACGAGTCACCTTCTAAGGCCCTTCACCTTCATCTTCTAGATATACTATATTCTTACCACCTCTAGGATGCATAATCACAATTAGATGCTTGTGAGTTACTCTCTAGGGCCCTTTATCTTCTTCTTCCATATAACCCAATGTGAACATTAGGCCTTTAGTTCCAAAGCCTAATAATATGCTATCCAAGGCTAAGCCATCTTGTGCCAATGTAGATAAACCTTATAGTATATCAGACCAACTAAGCAAAACCTCTCTGTAGATTTCCATTTTAGATCTCTTGCATACATCTGAAGTCTAAAAACCTATTCTAAATAACCTATTACAAGAATCAACTATTCCCAAAGATATAAATCATGAATAGCTCCAAACACTAGTTAGACACTTGTCTTCATTTTGTCAACTTATGTTTGATCAAAAAGACATGTCCACCCTAGGTCTGAGACATAACAACCCAATGTATATTGAGGTAATTATTGAAAACCATATGATCAAGCAGGTTCTTATAGACAATGTTTTGGGGCTAAACATTATGTCCCTCAAATTGATACATATATTGGGCTACAATGTAAAAGACATCTAGCTAGAGATGATCACAATAAAAGCTTAAGACAATGCTATGAAGGAGTCTTTTGGTACTATTTGGTTGCCAATCATTATTAGATCTATTTATCACCTCACATTGCTTCATATTTTTTCACATTACTTAAGTTTCCCCATGATGGGATCGAGGTTACTATTCTCATCAATTAAGAACCTTATCAATACTGCAAACATCTTGAGGTTGAGTATCAAAATTATAGCTATTATCCTGGTTCTAAATTGATTAAAAATAAGAATAAGGAAATAGTTTCAGATCCACCTCCATCCAATTATATCAACCCTAGTGACCTTGCATCTACTTTGGCTAATCTATTTCTTGCAACCCTTGAAAAACAAGTTGTTATTGAAGATGTGGGCATTTATAAATACTGTCTAAAGGATGCCTTTCATGTTACAACATTGCCAAAGTCTCCAAAAACGTTTGGTAAACCTAAACCATATAAGAGCCCAAATAGAACCACCTCGATATAAAAACTGAAGAAAGAACAATAGAAACCACCTATGGTATTTATACCTACTAGTTTTCCAAAGAAGGATCGAGAGGATTTTACAGAAGGAGACAGGTTATATTTTGAAGGCTTTATTGATTGATTTCAAAATACAAAATATCCTATCCTGAATCAGATAATGGATCATCTTAATTATATAAGAAGCAAACTTTGTCCATGAGAAAAATTAATCCTATAATATTTATTAGCTGGAATACCTAATCAAAATTATGGTCTTGGATTTATACTGCCTAGGGTAACCTCATGAATTTTGAGAGTGATTATTTTGAATTGACTAATGATGAGATTACTGACAACAACATAGCATTCCATTCTAGCCTTTTAGATGAGCTTGTTGACTTGGATTTATTTGAGCCAAATGACATTATTACCATAACACCTATTTATACTATTGGAGCTTCTTATCTTGAAGCAAGATCCCATTACACCATTGGAGCTTCCCATCTTTAAGAAAAACCTTATTTTATTGGAACTTCCCTTACTGAAGCAAAACCTTATTGCTCCTTATGTATTTTCCATCTTGAAATCATTGATTGGGACTAGCAACATTCGATCATATCCCTTGATTAGTTTTAGAATGAAGAATCAATTGTAGAATACATGGGCCTAAGGGATGGATTGCCCATTGGCGATCACAAAAAAGGATTTGATTTTTCATTGGATCATTATACCTAATTTAGAGAGTAGGCAAACTTTCTTTGTCACAATAAAGATAAAACATCATGATCTTCAGGTGAAAACCTCTTTGAGGTGCTCGTTGATTAGGAAAAAATTAAAGAAAAAGACAAGCCCTTAAGTGAAAACCTATTTCATGGAATCTTTGGCGAGAAATTTTTCTCATCCCCTTAGGATGTAGAAGTTCCATCTAGTCCTAGATTTATAACCAATACAAGCATCTCTTTAGAACAATTTTTTTTTGAGCATCTCACTCTTGAGTTTCTAGAGGTTTTTACTACTTGGCCTTTACTAGAGATGGCAGATTCAAATTCATCACACTATCCAAAGCTTTGGAGAAATAAAAATAATATGTAGTAGAAGAAGATGATCACGATCACATCTTGCCTACTATTATTGAATATGGATCCACTCTTCTTGTGGATAACATAGTGGAAGTAAACTTGGGAACATATGATGATCCCAAAATTTTTTATCTTGGAACTTCCCTTACTAAAGCAAAATGTGAACATAACATATCCATTTTGATGGACTTCATTGATATTTTTGCATGGGCATATTCAAACATGCTGGGCTTAGACCCACACTTGGTAGTGCATCACCTTATTTTTCATCTATATGCCAAACACGTAAAGCATAAATTAAGAAATATGCATCCACACATCGCCCTCTTGGTAAAAGATAAATTGGATAAATTGTTAGGAGCAAGCTTCATCATACCATTGGACTATTCTAAATGGATTTCTAACATAGTTCTAGTCAGTAAGAAGCCACATGGCATACATCTGTGTACATATTTCAAAGATATCAATAAAGCATGCCCAAAATATGATTTTCCTCTACCCAAAATTAACATGATCATCGATTCTACTGCTAGGTATGAGATGCTATCCATCATGGATGGAATTTGTGGATATAATTAGATCAAAATAGCCCAAGAAGATTGACACAAGACTACATTCACCTCTCCATGATTAACATTCTATTACCAAGTCATGCCATTTGGCTTGAAGAATACTGAAGCCACATATCAGTGTGTTATGACTATCATCTTCCATGACATGATGCACAATATTGTTGAGGACTATTTTGATGACATACTAACAAAATAAAAAACTTGTATTAGACATCTTGACATTTTATGAAGAATCTTTGAGAGGCTTCATGAATGCAAAGTCCATTTGAATCCTAAGAAGTGTATATTTGGAATCACTTCTAGGAAATTGCTAGGTTTTATTGTATTACAAAGAAGGATCGAAGTCAACCCTAATAAGGTTAAGGCCATTGCTGAAATTCCTTCACCTTCAAATCTTAAACAACTCTAAAACCTGTAAGGAAAGATCTAATCAATCCTTAGGTTCATTTCTCAACTCGCAGGTAACTGCCACTCATTTACCTATCTTTTAAAGAAAGGGATCATGCTCTAATGGGATGAAAACTACTAGTTAGCATTTGCAAAGTTCAAGACAAATTTGGCCAACTTGTTAGTTTTGAGACCACCAATGCCTGGACATCCATTGCTTATTTACATATCAAAAATTGAGCATGTATTGGGGGCACTTTTTTCCCAACATGATGATGAAGGTAAAGAACATGCAGTCTATTATTTAAGCTACACATTGTTGGCTTATGAACATAATTATATGCCTATTGAGGAGGGTGTTTAGCTATGGTCTTTACTTCCCAAAAGTTATGACATTATATGCTGAACAATAAAACTATTTTCATCACCAAGGTAGATCCTCTCAAATTTTTATTATCCAAAGTAACTCTGATAGGGCGTATGGCTAAATGGGTCATGCTCCTAAGTCAATTTGATGTTGAGTATTAGAATTATAAATCTATCAAGGGGAAAGTTTTTATTGATTAACTTGCAGAGCTCCTATTATAGACACTCAACCACTCAAGTGTGACTTTCTAGATGATTCTATCATGATAGTGGAGGAAGTGTAGCATTAACCTAAGCAATGGAAACTATATTTTTATGGTTCTTTCATGTATCATGTATCTAGATCTAGCATATTATTGATTACATAATAAGGGTATTTGCTTCCCAAAGTGTTTTAGTTTAATTTTCATTGTACCAACAATATGGATGAGTATGAGGCACTTATTGTATGACTTCATCTTATAATTTAGTTTGATATTCAACACTTAATAGTTTATGGTGATTCCCAATTAATCATTAATCAAACCACTGATCAATATCAAACTAGAGATGAAAAACTTATTCATTAAAAGAAAATCATGGATAATATCAAGGTTTATTTTTCTCTATAGTTTGAACAAGTACCAAGGGCCAACAATAGATTTGTCAATGCAATGGCAACAATTAGGTCGATGATACAAATTGATGGTGAAGCTAAAGAATGTCAGTTTATGATTGATAATATTCTATAGCCTACACATATTATGATATATTTATAAAGGTTATGTGCCATTGATGGTCCCAATCCCCCACTTGAACTGCCTTGGTATTAAGCTTATTATAATTACTTCAATGATCATGTATTTCCACTTGATTCATACAACAACCAACAAAAACTATTCCATCACCACTTAGCCCATTATGCCCTCCTTGGAAGCACACTTTATCATAAACACTTTGATGGAATGATAATTTATTGTTTAACTTTAGGAGAATGTAAGTTAGTGATAAAGGAGGTTCATGAAGGAATGTGTGCGGCCCACACCAAAGGTGTAGTCTTAGTAAAGAAGCTCCTCAGAAGAGGCTATTATTGGCCAAAGATTGAGACAGATGCTTGCAAGTATGTGAGGAAGTGTGTTCCTTATCAATAACATGGAAATTTGATACATGCACCTTCCTTACTACTACAACCAATCACAACACCATGGCTATTCTCTAATTGGGGCCTTGACCTCATCAAGAAAATAAACCCAACATCATCAGATGGACATAAACACATTCTAACTACTACCGATTAATTTACCAACTGGATCAATGCCACTCATCTCACTTATATTATCAAGAATTAGATAGCCAAATTCATTCATTATCATATCATCTATCAATATGGAATATCATTTGTCAATATGGATTCTAACATATATTATATTCGATAATGGTAGATCCTTTATAAATAGAGATGTTAAAGACCTTTGTGCAACATTCAAAATCAAGCACAAGAAATCTATGTCATATAACTTGCAAGGCAATGGATAAGTTGAGGTATCAAACAAAACCATTGTAGCCATTTTAGAAAAGATTATCAATGATGCTGGCCATAATTAATGCATGCAAATATTTCCTACCCTTTAGGCTTATAAAACTAGTCATCGAACTCCTACAAGAGCCACTCAATACTCCCTTATTTATGGCATAGAATATATTATTCTGATTGAGATCAAGTTGCCTTCATCGCAAGTTTATTTGGATGATATTGAAGATGATGAATAATACAGAGTCACCAAGTTGAAAGAAATATAACTTCTTGATGGTAAGCATTTGGCTTCCCTAGAAAACTTTCAAGCCTATCAAAATAGATTGCAGAGAAGCTACAAAAAGTGGATTAGTTATTTGGTCCTAAAAGAGAACCAAAAGAATATAAACACTGAATGTAAGAAAAAAGGTAAATTCTAACTGAATTTGTGGGGACCATATGTTATCACAACAAACTATGTATCAGGGGAATATTGACTAAGCTAAATGGTGAAGAACTTCTAGACCCCATGAACATTGTGCACCTAAATAGGTTATACACTTGAACAACTTTGGACCATTGTCTACAAGACCACTTAATTGGGGAAAACTTGTGCTGAAGTATTTTGTCCTACTATTTTATCTTGAATCATCCTCTGATGGACCATGTTATTTTAGCATACCAAAATCCTACCTTATTACCTTATTAATTTCATGATTTAGGAAGTGAAGGGTTTTAGACTGTTGGCACTTTGAACACATTTTATCCCACCCTTTATCATTCTCTTTTAGAACCATATTCATTCTATACCATCCTTTGGATCCCATTCATTCTGGATCATTCTCTTTGAGAACCACATTCTTTGTTATGTCTTGGGCTTGTTGTAACTTGAACACTGTTCTCTTTTGACCAATTATGATCCTAATTATGAATCATTGGCATTATGATTGTATTCTATACTAATTATACAAGGTATATCAACAAGGATAGTCTTTTTTAGATTCATTTATATATTAGGGAACATGAATTCATCTTCAATTTAGGATCTTTGCCTACTGATGGTTCTTCAGATTTTATGTATTGCTACACTATTCTATTATTTTACTACTAATTGATAGGCATTGTTGACTTATCAGGACCTTCACTCTCACTAATTTGTGAGCATGTGCCATTACAATTAGATTTAGCTATTATCAAAGCTCCTAGTAGTTCCATACTCCATTATTTATATCCATAATAGCTTTTACAACTAGCTTAGCTGTTTATTGGAAATTCTACTCTTGGATGAGCATCTCTTAGATTAGTTGATTCCTTTTGTACATATTTTATCCCAAAAACACAAAAAACATTATAAAATGATTTACAAAAGAACAAAAACATTGTATTATGATTTTGTACATTCTTGTGTCATGCTCTTGGTATTTTTCAAGTATTCACCTCATGCTCTTGACGTTTTGTAAAACCATTTTGATTTATACGCTCTTTCTATTTTTTGAGCCCATATCTTCCCTTTTCTTCTATAACATTAATCATGTTTTCTAGTCATCACCTTTTATTCTATCCCTCTTCCTAGGAGAACTACATTTGGCCTGAAGTTCATGTTGGAACGTGCATCCATGGAACTATATAGGCAACTTTTACTTGTTTTATACATCTAGAGTCAGCTCGGCCAACCCATTCCTTTTCTTCTCTTCCCCCATTTCTTCATGTTGTTTCCCTATTATTTGGAAGCAACTTTGTGTCCTTGTTCTTGTTACGCTATTGTAGAAAGTAATGCCTCTATTACACATGGCTAAATAACTATTTTAAAACCACACTAACTTGGTTTTTATTTTTGCATGTTTATTTGTTTTTATTGGTGTTATGTTGTGTTTTTTTGGTGTTTTGTTGTGATTTTTTATCTCTTCATTAATTTATTTTTCTTTCCTTTGGTTTTTTTTTATTGTTTCTTCTTGGTCTTATGTTTTGCTATTTAGTATTATCCTCTTATTTTATTTTTCAAGAACATCTTGATGGTCCACATGGATCTTGATTATTTATATCTTGATCTCATGTTATTAACTTGTTCTTGTTTGTTTTTAAACATTTGTATTCCTACTTGAATCCTAATTATTTATATCTTAATTTTAATTTGGGTTCATTTTTATTTTTATTTTTATTTGTCTTTGATTTTTTGTTTAAATGTAAATAGTTGTAACTATGGTTTTGGTCATTTCTTATTGTTATCCTTAGTTATAGGTATTCAAATTTGAACTGGTTTCGCATAATTGAAATACCATGTCGTCACAAGTTCTTCTTACTTGTGATGCCTAATTTATTTTGTTATAGTAAACACTTTGTGATTTGGATTCAAGTCTTAATGTCAACATAGATTCAATGAACAAATCTCAAGATCACCATGCATAAACTAGGCTCAATAGATTTAACACTTGAATCTTTGCTTAGACATGCATCTCTTACCATACATCATGAGTCTAGTCAATATTTGGTTAGTTTTCATCATCCCTCATTCCATTCTCTCCCTCTTATGGGTGAACTACATTGGCTTGATGTCCATATAGACTATGTAGGCAATGCTTGGATACTCAACGTATCCCAAGTCAGTTCAACCACCTTTATTTTTATTTTCATCTCTTTCATCACCTTGTGCATTCTTGTATGCTCAATTTTTATAGATTTTGTGGCCATTATACCATCGCATATATGTTTGCACCTACTCATATTTAATCTATGTAATAGGTTATATCATTGAGATATTGCTTGATAATTTACCCATGTTAGGGAACCACATTTGAACTTTCCATAAGAATCAAATCAGCCCTATAGGGGCAAACCATTCTTTATCAGCGATCAAAATTATCCCTACTAGGGAAAAATTATTTTATCATGATAATATTTTTCTCTAATGGATAACATTATTATATATTCTATCTTTGGAGACCCCATTCTCATTTTCTTCTAATTCCAATCTCTCTACACTTTTGCCCATGATGCCAATGTTTTAGTGTGCAACTTATCTCAGGATTGATCAGTTTTAAAGTGTGTTACTTGTACCCTAGATTTGGGTGTGTTCAAAGTGTGTCACTTAAATTTTTGGATTGTATCCTTTCCATTCCCACAATTTTTGGGGCCCATTATATTCTAATTATATTTTGATCACTAATGGAATCAATGCATGTAAGCATTAGCTCGTCTCATTTTAATTTGTTCCATGGGTTAATCTCACTTTCTCTCTCTTTTCGAGAGTCCATCCTTCTCTTTCATCCTAATGTGCCCTCTCGAGGGGGCATCATGGGTCATTTCCAATTTCTTCTTGACAACTCTTTTCTTTGAAAAGATGTTACTTCACCTAAATGTCTTGCTACACCTTTTCAAATAGGGGCAAAATTTAGACATCCAATTCTTAACACTATTTGTGTTGAGATTGTCATTCTTACTTGAATTACACTTAAATGAACAATTTAGGCCAAAATCACTTAAGTGAGATAAATGGTTCGATCTTGTCATATACAAGTGCTAATTTAGGCTAATGTATACCTAAATGGGGTAATGGATTTTATGCGATTCCTAACTTTTCTTAAATCATTTTGAGTTAAAATGATGATTTTGCATTTTGGTGCTTTGGATCACTTTTTTCTTCTAATTCATTAGTACACATAATGTACCTTTGTTATTTTGTGTTTATAACATCCTAAATGGGATAACGGTCCGTACGTATCTAACATCACCTTCGAATTCCTCTTGAGTCAAATTATGACCTAGTAACATGACTTTTTGACCATTTTGATTAATTGTGCACTATTTTCCAAAGAATTGTACTAAATTTGATTAATTTTAATTAGGAAAATTAAACCAAATTATGAGCTCAAGCAAGAATTCCATGGAGCAAATTGAATATTTCTTTATTAGAAATTGATTTTAAATTTTTGCATCACCTAATAACATAATCAATGGGGTGGCATCCATAGGCCATAAATACAACAAATATTAGGTTTATGGGCACCCATGTCTAATTAATGCCTATTACTCATAAATATTTATAGATTTATTATGCAATATTAGATTAATTCATGGCCGCACATCTCAATATTGAGATGGACGATCATGGTTGATCCTGACCCATTTGAAAAATATATAAATATAAGGGTATAACACCATTTTTAAGCTTAATTTGTGTTAAATTATAATGTAGGATTCTCTCCACAAGTCATTTATGTAGTTTGATAAATTATTTATTTTCAATATGATAGCTTCATTTGTTAGGCATATTAGTGATTTATATCATGAGCCTAGATTATGCATGGTGATCTTGAGATGATGGAGGAGCTTGGAATCTATTGTTGACAAAGACAAGAACACCTAATCAAGGGGAAAAACATGTTTGGAGCTGATTTTGGATGGTGGAATCATTTGAGAAGGTAATATGCATGTGTGATTTCTTTCAATTGCTTCTTATTATTATTTTCAAACCTCATTGAATAGGTTGGGCTAGATTGTTAGTTCTTATGCATTCTTTTATGTTTTTCATGACTAATGTGAACCAATCTCTTTTTAATCCAACACTACAACTTTGAATCCTAACTATGTTTGATTGATGGTGTGCTATAGTAGCCTTCAAAAGAAATTGGTATTTTGATTTCTTATCCAACCTTAGGTTAAATGCTAATCTTGAAGAGTTTTCATCTTGTGTAGTTCACAGACTTTATTTTCTGCCCTTCCTTTCCCTCTTTTTTTTTGAGTTTCTTTTGGAAGTCCTTCCCACCTTAGTTATAACCATAATCTTCCACCCATCTCAAGTAGATCTAGGATCATCCATAGCTAACCCATATATGATAGACAATATTCTTCAATCACAACTATTACACCAACAATTTGTTATAAAATCAAATACCCTATAACTCGTGCCTCAGAGTGAAATCATTTCACTAATCCTAAAATGTTAGACACTACCTCGTAAGGTTATTGGGGTGTGAATAAAACCCACATAAACATAACTATCTTTATGAATTGACTTTTATGTTTTATATGTTAGTGGCATAATAAATTACCCAAATATTCCCATATAAATACACAATAAGCATAATCATATTATACTATCTAGCATTATCTTCCACTATCAAATAAGTATTACAAAATCCTACTATAACACTTGCACATTAAAAGGGACCAACATAAAATTCCCAATTCAAAAATTAGTCACAAGGAGTAGGCTCAACCCAATTCTTAAACTCCTAAGCCAAGCCAAGGTTTCCTTTGTCAAGTATTGAAAGGTAGATTATAGATTCCATTCATAAAAACATTATTTCACTCATACACCTAATAAGTAGAGAAATGTATGGTTTGAATTCCCTCTTCAGAGTATTGTTAATGTAGGTAGTGGTCAACCATTCATTTGGAAATGTTTGAGGTCAACTAAAACCACATTTATTTCCCTTATGTATGTTTAAATGTAGTGTCAGAAATTGAACTAATATTTTGAAATGAACAATAAAATTTAGGATTTACATACACAATGAGTACTTGATATCAGACAAAAAGATAATTTTCAAGTACGTGCAATGATTTATGACAAAATAATGAGGCATAACTTCATAGGTTTAAATTGGAAACATAATACACCTCTGTATTGATATAGGTATCTATATCATGATGAAATCATCATCCAAGAATATCCAAACACTCTTGTTCCTGATATAAGTGACCTCCAATCCATTTTACAATCTTTTCAGTCACATGCATTTAGTCTTATACCTACACAAACTAATACAATTTTATGTATATAAATCCACTTATTACTTCCCATAAATAGTAAATGTCATTGTTTAATCATGTTTTTCATTAGCATTCAAATCAATGTTTTATTTTAATACATTAAAAATCTAAATAGTGTAAAAAGTATATATTATTAGATCATATCAATCCAAAATAAGGTAAAAACATATTGGTGACCTACTTTTTGTCTAGAAACATCATACACCTATGTATTGATGTACGTATCTATATCCTAATGGACTCATCCATGAATAACTAGACACTCTTGTTCTTGATATTAGTGACCTCTAATCCATTTTCCAATATTTTCAGCCACATAAATTCAGTCTTAGACCTACACAAAATAATAAAAACTTATGTATATAAATCCTCTTATTACTTCCCATAAATAGTAAGTGTCATTGTTTAATCATGTTTTTCTTAGCATTTAGATCAGTGTTTTATTTAATATATTCAAAATCTAAATAGTGTAAAATTTATATTATATTAGATCATATCAATCCAAAACAAGGTAAAACATGCTGGTGAGCTCATTTTTTGTTTGGAACACAGTAAACCTTAGGTTTTCCCTTTGGATACCATCCTTATTTTTTAGGGGGTTTAGATTTCTATATTTAAGACTAATTTTCACATTTAATTTTGCCTCATAATCATGATGGAGAAAATAAATAATGTGGATTCTAATTTTGATTTTGGTGATAGATTTGATGACTTGTATGAAAGATAATTAATTGAATATCTTTAAATGGACTTATAAATTCAAGATGTATTGATATATATAACAAGAGATGAACCAAAAAATCATTCTAAGGATGTCAAATCTAAGGAAAATTGAAAAAATCCTTTATTGATACTAATATACCTTTTGGAGGTACTAAATATACAATATGTGTTCAAAATACTACTGCTACTATTCCCATGCCTACACCTTTGGCTACACATGTCATGCCAACTCCTAATTTGGGGAAAGCACAAGGTTTTCATTATATTACTGTACATACTCTTACATAAAAGGTTTATGCGCATCCTACAATCCCTACTCATGTGACATCATGACCCAAACCTATTGCTAATCCCTCATACATATTGTTATAAATCTATAGATAAAGGTGTTGTAGTTAGAGTAGGGTGCTTCTAGAGTAAGTCATTTTAAAAATTCTCATGTTTTGATTCATACTCTATTATCTCCAAATATTTCATATTATCCCTTACCTATAGGTTTTGTATCTCCTAAGCTTACATCATATGATGGTAGTGGTGATCTTATACCTACACAAAATAATAAAAAATATATATAAATCCTCTTATTACTTCCCATAAATAGTAAATGTCATTGTTTAATCATGTTTTGCATTAACATTCAAATAAATATTTTATTGTAATACATTCGAAACCTAAATAGTGAAAAAATTATATCCTCTCATATCATATCAATCAAAAATAAGGTAAAACATATTTGTGACCCACTTTTTGTTTAGAAGCATCATACACCTCAATATTGATGTAGGTATCTATATCCTGATGGACTCATCCAGGAATATCCAGACACTTTTGTTCCTGATATTAGTGACCTCTAATCCATTTTCTAATATTCTCAGCCACATATGTTTAGTCTTAGACCTACAAAAAATAATAAAAAGCTATGTATATAAATCCTCTTAATAGTTCCAATAAATAGTAAGTGTCATTGTTTAATCATGTTTCAATTTAGCATTCACATTAGTGTTTTATTGTAATACATTCAAAATCTAAATAGTGAAAAATTTATATCTCATTAGATCATATCAATCCAAAATAATGTAAAACAT